>JAFMSR010000008.1:9401193-9407867 GCA_022818135.1 Saxidomus purpurata
AACTTATATTGATCGCTCTCGAGACTTATTTCGGATGGAATTAACATCAAAAAAGAGAGAGGGGCAATGTGGAATTTTCATGTCTTGCCTAAGGACATTACCACTACTACTCGGCGTTGGTGGGGATCGAACCCGGGACCCTCCGCCCTGGGCGAACGCGCTTCCGCTGCACCAAGGCGGCTCCTCTGAAAAATGTAATCATTAATCACTACGCTGACACGAAGATTTTGAGAAATGCATCAGTAGTACATTTTTTTTCTTACTTGATTGCATAAATAATAGTTGCGCGCATGCCCGACGATCAAATGAAGAACCCAAATTATTGGTAAACTGTTAAGAAATTTTCATTTACCGCCAAATGAGGCGACGAGTCGTTCTCTGTCTGCTTCTTCAAGTGTATGAAGTGATCCCGAGTGCATACCAGTGCTGTATAAAGTTCCATGTAAAACATGGTACAGTAGAATCGCTGAAATGTACAATATTGTATGGTTGCTTATATGTACTAGCTATATAAAAGGCATACAGGGTAGATGTAACAAAAATAAACGTGTGTGACAGACCATATATATTTCATGATATAAATGAGGTGTAATGGTGTTACAATAAATTCAGAAAAAAGTACAATCAACAGAAATGACTTCATATTAATTTAATATATTGACAATGGTTATATAATAAACATAAATGACTTTTCTGCATGTAATGAAATATTTTCGGCTAGCCGTTTTCCATGTCACGTGTTGTCTTTGTATGTATATAGTTTGGTGTTAATGGGGCCTACATACATGGTACTTAACTTTTCATTGAACAAACTTTAAAAAAAAGAAATTGCAATGAATGCCCAAGAGGTACTTTAGGTTTAGCAATGCATACATAATGAATTTAATAAAGATATGTTAGTGGCCAATATATCTAATACTTACATCGAAAATGGCACAGGAAGTACAGTTATTAATTATGAGATGCGATTAATGATAATTTAAAAGAAAAAAACTTTTAGATTTACTTCCTAATTTAATATGTCAATCGATTTTTCAAATATTCTTGTAAATTTGTAAATTTGAATAACATTATTTTCTGCGTCAATTTTTCTTATTATCCGTAGTATCAGGTTTAGAGGTCAAGCTATTTTGGAATATGTAATGTGATCTGTTACAAAAAAGCGTAATATTATAAATAATGGAAGCGTTTCGAACACTAAGAACGCTCTAGTAGTTGCATGTCTTTAGTTTACAGTACATACTTAGTTACTTAGAGGTGTAGTAATTTTTCAAACATAAAAAATAAAAAAAGATATTGTAAAACAATATCTGTATTACACTTGAGAAGGTCTGTGTCTCCGAGGAGTGCCTGGACTGTGTCGTTTCCTAAGCTGTCAAATGCAGCATTCGTCGGTGCAAACAGTGTGTAAGGTCCCTCTAAAAGACATTTTGGTATCTCAATCAACGTACGTAGAAGCATGCAGAACTTTAAACATAGTAAATGTAAATAACTTTTCAGATGAAACGAAAGAAAAATCTTAAATGTGATGTTTAGTCAACATTAGCGTTATAATATGTCAAATTTTGCATATTACTACCGCCATGCATTGTGATTGGTCTATCGTTATTCACGTGACTCGGTATAACGGTAGATTTATACCGCATGATACGTATAATCTTGTGACGCTCGCCGCACGTTTCGATAACGTCTCACGGTAAGTAGAGCTTGCGATGTCGGTAAAACAGTCGTTTCCTCGTTTTTATACCCGTATACCATTTTTATCACAAAAAAAAAAAAAAATCATAAATCTACATGCAATTCATGGTAATTTTGTTGAAGATCTAGACGATTCCTCCTTAAACATCAAAATCTATGAATTTGGATATTCACCTCCAATATTGTTCAATGTTTCTATATTTTTACATTTAGTTGGACGGAGGTTTTGATGTTGAAGTGTCTCTATGGAAAGGCGAGCAAACATCTTTCCCAGGAGATACAACCATGCTTATCAATCTTCCTATGAGAGATAATCATGTTTATCAACCTTCCTATGAGAGACACTCATGAATATCAACCTTCCTATGAGAGATAATCGTGATTATCAACCTTCCTATGAGATATAATCGTGATTATCAACCTTCCTATGAGAGATAATCATGATTATCAACCTTCCTGGGAGAAACAATCATGATAAGTAATATGAAGAAAACCTGCTAAAGCACTGGTTAACCCGGCTGCATCAACTGCTGCTTTCAGAGTGGAAAGATCTGGGTTAGAGGCTAGTATGTCAGCAATAGTTCCCGCCGGGGGCAACATCACTTTGTCCACTATATGCACGATACCATTGCTGGCTCTGTAGTTAGCACCAATAACACGTGCACCATCTACTGCTATATGCTGTAAAAGAGATACTCTATAATCATAAATGTAAATATTATGTTTGGGCTCTATTAACGTCTGATACAATTTATATGATAATTTCTTTAAATTATTAATATCAATTTAATACCACTCAACTTCCAATTCAATGGAAACACCCTATACATGTATCTAATTGTATCTGCTTTGAGACATCGGATCATCACACGTCGACTTGGTACAGACATGTCATAGACAAATCATCTGCGTTAATATTGCGTTTTTCCCATTTTTAAGATATCTGTCTAAAATGAATCAATTTTTTGTTTTGTGCGTTTGCTTGTCTTCTCTGTTGAGTTTTCAAACGTTATATGCGCGTTTTTGTGAAGGTGATAACCCCTTTTTGGCATACATGTAATTCGCAAGAAACTGCCAACGTTTACAGATAACGGAACACAGCTATATGCTATATATTGTCTTTAATAAGTCAGCTAACCTAAACACTGCTTTGGCATTCTCCTTCTTTTTATTATGGTTATAATTGCCTATAATTTGTACCATATCCTGATACTAGCTACCATACTTACCCCGTTATACATGTAATAGTTCACTCGTATCTTTTGACCAGCCAGGCTGTCCAGCATCTTCTCATTCACCTTCAGATCTGTAGATGTTACATTCCCGGAGACCACGTGGTACTTGAGGATCTCAGCAAGTTGCTGGGGGTCATTTTTCAAACTAGTCAACGTTGCAGAGCCTAGTCTACGAAATGCAGTTTCACTCGGTGCAAATATTGTGAAAGGACCTGAAATCAGTGGTACCATAGCATTATCAAATAAAAAGACCCGCACAAAGCTTTATAATTATGATTTCATCCGTTTTGACTACAATGTATACTGTTGGCAAATTGTTCAGTCTTTGTGACCAATGCAGATGTAATTATGTCAAGCACTGCTATTCAAATTAATAAATTTAAACTAATCACCCCTTTAAACGATTGATGGTACTGTCCATATTACAGTCTACCGTTCTAGCTTTTTACAGGCTGTAAAAACGAAAGTATAAGATCATGTTTCATTGCTAATAATTCCTTTTGAAAAAACCTTCCTACGAGCTCGTAAAATGTATACGTTCAATTTACACATGTACAAATTAAAACGGTAAACATCTTGTCGATCAGCTAGTTCCGAAACAAGAATTTGTTCGGCCTATAGTCTAAAAAGTACTAAAACAAACCTCTTCTGTAGATACATACCTTCCCCAGACAGGGCGGTCTCCAGACCTGCTGTTTGTATGAGGCTTAGTAATGTAGGTTCTCTCCTTGCTTTCAAAACTTCCAGCACATTTGCCGCAAACGTTCCTGCAACACAAGCCAGAAGTATAAAAACTTTCGCCATTATGGTCACTCTGAAACAACAAATTTGCCTCTGCCGAAAGTTAGTACTTAACAAGTTAAACGTCTCTGAGACTCTTATCTAAACGCGTGATTCGTCTGCAAATGGAAAGTAGCTTACAAATGAATACAGATAACACAATGTTATAATGCAGAACGAAAGCAAAGGTACTTGCAAGTTTAAAAATGGGGCCCCGTCAAGATTAAGTCTATACTGTCTCTTGCTATACAATATTAAGATAACTGTCATAAAACCTTACAATAGCCCCTCGTCTTCGTCCACCATGCCAAATCGTTTACGTATAATCATCTTATCTTGACACGAAATGTTCCAATAATGTACCATGTCTGAATTAAGCATTTGTTTCTTATCTTCAGTCAGTTTTAACTGCACTGGCTCTATAATTTATCTTTCAGTTTTCATTCACATACTTTAGCAAATTTTGAGAAGCCAAACATGATACAATTGAGAACGGCATTTCTTCTTCTGAACGCTTTTGCGTTTTCCGTTGCACTTCCAAACATTATTGATTCCTTAACAGCAAATGGTGCTACAACATTGGTCAGTCTTATCGACCAGGCAGGGCTAACGGACACACTCAAAACAAACGGTGAGCCTTTTTATATCTACCAAGCGTACACTGTTTAAATTTCAACAAAATAAATCCAACTGTTTGCTTCCAGTGGTGTAGACTAGAGCGTATTAAACTTTACACACAAACTGAATTTAGAAGGTACATGTACAGGTCCCTTTGCTGGGATCCTTGGGACAAAGCTCCCCCGAAGCGTGACACGTTGATAGACATTGAAGTTATGGCGGTTAAATGTTCTTAACATATACTTTTTATACATTTATTTTGATATTTTAATTCGCTCACCTTAAAATGATTGTTTCCCTCACCCAATCAACCTTTCATTTTTTTCAGCTTTCGTAACCGATTGGTACCTATGGGCGTAATTGTGTTTAAAGGCAGCCGTTGCCTTGTTCTGATAAACATTTTTGTTATTGTTACATTTCAGTCATCGTTCAACAAATATGCAAAATTTTGTTTCTCGTTACTCTCATACTCGGGCCTTTTTAACATTTTCATTTTCTTTCTCTTGAATGATTCAGCTTAATGCAAGTTTATGTTTTAGGTCCCTTTACGATATTTGCCCCGACAAACGCTGCCATTTCCAAGGTACCAGCAGCCGATCTCCAAACGTTGAACAGCGACGTCAATGCTTTGAAAAATGTCTTGTTATATCACGTGGTCAATGGAGACATATTTTCTTGGGATCTCCGATCAGGCGAACGCTTGACCACTCTTAACAACCACACTATTAGAGTGTACAGCAGCGCTGGTGTAAGTAGTTCAGTGTTGATATAATTCATAACTCGGTCGGCGTGCTTTATGAATTCACGACATATTCTTTCTGATTTGTCGAAATTCATATATCACGTTCAAATACTGATCTTACCTTCTCGGGGAAAGAAATTTAGTAAGATTAAAATTAATTGTCGTGAGCATATTTGTACGTGTTTGTACAAAATTCAACAAAAATACTCTTTTGATGGCCGTACTTCCGTACTTCTTACGATATTACATGACGGGAGTTCGACAAACTTAATAGTTGCATATAACATCTCTTTATGTTTTAGATTATTTCATTTAATAGTATTGCAATTTCATTGCTATCTTTATGACACTCTCATTTAAACGGGGTCAACCTATTTATACATTATATCCCTGAAATCTCTGTAGGTTCAAAATGGGCTTGGTGGCATTGAAAAAACGTCACTTGTTTTTCTCGAATAATGGCTACGTCTTTGGAGCACTGTAATATTTTGAAAATTAATTGTGGTTTGTATGTGCGCTAACAGGACTAAACTGCTACGTCTCATAAAATGTATCTATTTCAGAACGAATGTCTTCCTTGTTTATATACGATTTTGTGTAAGGCATCTGTATTTTTAGAAACACTACTTCAATCAAGCTTTGGCCGTGAAAGAAGAAATTCAAGCCTCTAATGGAGTGATTTATTTGGTTGACGAGGTTCTCAATGTCCCTGAAGGAACAATTTGGGATATCTTAAACAACCCAGACTACAACCTCACAGAATTTGCAGGTGTTGTGCAACACGCCCGTTTGGATTCGTTATTTAAGTCATCAAGTGAGTACAGATTTTAGTTTTGTGTACATAATCCAAATCTTATGATACTTACAGAATGTCATCTTTTCAAGATATTGCGAAATCCATTCCAGTTTCGTTGTACACGTTTAGCGGCAGATCATCTGTTTTTAAGATCAATTTAGCTATGCTTTGCATGGTCTTTCCTGATCACCGGTCAATCACCATCCGCCCGTCTGCCAATATTTTCTTCAATCAACATCTCCTTCTTAATTACCAGTTAGAATTCCATAAACTGTCGTCTGAAGCTACCTGATAATGCACTATTCTCTCGAACACTTAGTCAGCATCTATTACGATACTATGGACCACGTAGTCTCCGAGAAAAAGTATGGTGTGCTTTAGAAACGTAAATAGATGGACCTACATGTCCCCGGTAAATAGTACGTCAACTTGTTTTATTTTGCGATCTTAAATTCCTAATCAGTGTTATTCCTGATCTGAAAAGACTGACATTTGATTTCGGTAGGCCCCCCCCCCCCCCCCCCCCCCCCCCCCCCTTTTTAATTTGAGAAATAGAACAGTTTCCTTTCAGAATATCAAATAGATTTTACATACTCTAGTAAACGCTTGATGTTGAATACCTTAAAAGTATGTGATTTTTCATCACATGGCTTGAAAATATAATTAACAGTTTAGAAGAAATAAGGACTTATTGTATGAAAAAACTTTCCCTTTCTGCGTAGATAATACCTGTTACTTTTACAGATTTTGTCATTTAATACTCTGCACACAGATCAAACCTTGCGTGTTTCTTTCTATCTTTTTT
>JAFMSR010000008.1:9408367-9420771 GCA_022818135.1 Saxidomus purpurata
TCTGTTACCCGGCGTAATGGTAGGGGTAGTTACTCCAGACTGCAGGCATACCGATGGCTGAAGAATTATTCGCAAGAGTTCTCGTTCGTGGTTTCAAAGGTACCAATATTATTGGTGCACGTTTTGGTTTATTAATTTAAATGCAGTCGCAGGGTATAAGTATTATTGGTTCCCTTTCTATTTCATTCTTACAAGTTCATTCATTTAGTTGAATTCGTCTATATGCTAACGGCTATTGATTATGTTTAAATATATACATTAACACGGTAGTCAATGAAAGTAAACACTTAACATTTTCATGTAATCACATATTGTATACACATAAATACTAAGTATTAATACGTATGTACTCATCAGTTTAATGTAGGCAATTATCATTAAGCAATGAATGGAAGGCAACTAAAAGTTGTACGCATACACGATGCAGTAGTCAATTATAAGTAGGCACAAATCAATTCCACATAGACACATGTCATTTAGACAAATACAGTTGTCAGTTACATGAACAGAATATTTACTTAAATGATAGGTACTTGTCATTTCGACGAATACTGTTGTCAGTTACATGAACAGAAAATTTACTTAATTACCCTTCCATAGTTTACTGCTACTTTTATCATTAATACAAGCAATTCTTTGAATCGAATCCCAATCATTACAATACTTTCAATCCTGACCCATGTATACGAATAGTGTAGTAGAAGCACGTAGATCCTTATTATGCTCCCTTCGAAGAAGAGGGGTATATATTGGTTTACAGATGTCGGTCGGTCTGTCTACCAACTGGTTTCCGGATGATCTTTAAACTTTATGTCGAGGTTGGTCATGACCAGCAGAGGACCCCTATTGTTTTTGAGGTCAGTATGTTAAAGGTCAAGGTCATGGTGACCCGGATTTGTAGAACGGTTTCCGGACGATAACTCGAGAACGCGCGGGCCTAGGATCTTGAAACTTGATGTGGAGGTTGGTCATGACCAGTAGATGACCCCTTTTGATTTGGTTTCGGCTCAATAATTTTAGTTAGGAGTGACCAACTGCAATAAAACTTGGTGTGTAGGTACCTTGTGGGGATTTACTTTCGGGTCACTAGGGCCAAGGTCAGTGTCACTGTTACTAAGAATAGAAAATTGGTTTCCGCTCAATAACTCAAAGGAGTGACAAATTGCAATGAAACTTGGCGTTTTGGTAGCTTGCATAGAGAGCAGGCTTTGGATTGCATTTGGGGTCACTGGGGTCAAGGTCAAGGTCACTGTTACTATAATAGAAAAAATGGTCTCGCTGTAATAACTCAAATAACGAGTTACCAATTGCAATGAAAATTGGTGTGTAGGTAGCTTGCATGGAGAGCAGACTTTTGATTACATTTTAGGGGGTCACTAGGGTCAAGGTCAAGGTCACTGTTACTAAAATAGAAAAACGGTTTCTGCTCAATAACTCAAATTACGAGTTACCAATTGCAATGAAACTTGTTGTGTAGGTAGCTTGCAAAGAGAGCAGGCTTTTGATTACATTTAAGTGGGTCACTAGAGTCAAGGTCAAGGTCACTGTGACTAAAAATAGAAAAAAGGTTTCCGCTCAATAACTCAAATTACGAGTTACCAATTGCAATGGAACTGAACGAGTAGGTAGCTTGCAGGGAGAGGAAGCCTGGAATTGCATTTGGGGTCACTAGGGTCAAGGTCAAGGTCACTGTTACTTAAAATAGAAAAATGGTTTCCATTAAATAACTCGAATAAGGAGTAACCAATTGCAATGAAACTTGGTGTGTAGGTAACTTGCGGGGAGAGGAAGCTTGGGATTGCATTTGGGGTCACTAGGGTCAAGTTCAAAGTTACTAGTACTAAAAATAGAAAAATTGTTTCTTACTGAAAAGCTCTAGTAAGGAGTGACCAATTGCAATGAAAGTTTGTGTGTAGGTAGCTTGTGGGGAGAGAAAGCTTAGGATTGCAATTGGGGTCACTAGGCCTAAGGGTCAAGGTCACTGTAATTAAAAATAGAAAAATGGTCCCCGCTCAATAACTTGAGTTAGGAGTGACCAATTGCAATGAAAGTTGGTGTGTAGGTAGCTTGCGGGGAGAGGAAGCTTGATATTACAATGCCGGTCACTAGGGTCAAGGTCACGGTAACTAAAAATAGATTGTGTTCAATTTGTTTATTATTTTTAAATTGCTTTTTTCAGGGGGGGTCAAGGTGACCGTTTTGTTTTTGTTCCACTAGGGTCAGTGTCACTCTTACTAAAATAGATTTTATTTTTAAATTCTAAAACTCGAGTTGTCATTACCAGTTGGTGGCCCCTATTCATTTTCAGATTATTAGGTCATATGTTAATTTCAAAGTGACATTTAATTTAAACACTGTTCTTTGCATAGTTCGACTTTTGCATCAAGGGGGGCATACGTGTTTTACAAACAGCTCTTGTTTAAATTTGAATTTTATGACATTATGACACAACTAGTCAATTTATGAGTTTTTTTTGATCCGACATACATACATACATCCGAAGTAGTGCATCATATAGTGTATTGACAATCTCATGGTAGAGGTTAAGGTGTCTGCCGCTCATTCCAGAGGTTGCGGGTTCGAGCACCACTGGGGTCACGACCGTACCTCCTCATATGACACCAGTACTGTTTTTTCCAGAAAGCGGACTCGAGAGTGACACGACAAGCTACAAGCTTTCTTCACAATCGAGCAAAAATGAATTAGTACAAACTTAACTAATCTCCTTGTTTATTCTTCATTTATCATGCCAGCTGTAACGGAGCCATATTCATTGACGGTTCCGTCCTGAATAAGCACAGAATTTAGACTGTTACATATAAAATATTTTATACATTTTCTTTACAAGTGAACTATTGCTCACTACTTAATAAATACAATATACATAAAGTTTATACTGTGATTCATCGTGTAACATTTCCTACAATATAAAGACGACAATACAGATATTAGCAAAACGTTACAAGTCAATTCTATAAGAAGTATTTATGGTTGTAATATAACACCAACATTATACATTGGATCAGTGTCGGTTCTTTTAATAAGCCTCTCCCATTCAATAAACGCAATTAAAGTACACGAAGTTTATAAATCAAGAATAGTGTCGTGCCATTTTTCTGTAATTATACTTGACTAAAACATATAATTAGCTTTCAAAATATATCTGCAATCTCAGTCGTAAACTTGACAATCTGTTTGGACGAGGATAGTTGAAGGTAAGTGTTTTTTCTGTTTGCCTGTTGCAACGGAAAGTTATATACATGTAAACTATAGTTGAAGTTATGTTTTAATTTGTAGATGAGTCACTAATCGACGAGTACGTCAAAGTATTTGGACAACTTTCCTACACGCATTTATGTTGGACAAAACTCTCCTACACGAATATATGTTGTACAACTTTTCTACACGCATTAATGTTGGACAACTTTCCCACATGCATTTATGTTGGACAACTTTCCAACACGCATTTATGTTGGACAACTTTCCCACACGCATTTATGTTGGACAACTTTCCCACACGCATTTATGTTGGACAACTTTCCCACACGCATTTATGTTGGACAACTTTCCAACACGCATTTATGTTGGACAACTTTCCCACACGCATTTATGTTGGACAACTTTCCCACACGCATTTATGTTGGACAACTTTCCCACACGCATTTATGTTGGACAACTTTCCCACACGCATTTATGTTGGACAACTTACCCACACGCATTTATGTTTGACAACTTTCCTACACGCATTTATGTTTAACAACTTTTCTTCGCGCATATATGTTGGACACCTTTCCTACACGCATTTATGTTGGACAACTTTCCTACACGCATTTATGTTGGACAACTTCCCACACGCATTTATGTTGGACAAATGTTGTTATTGTCTGGAAAGGTACAGCTTCTGTCAGAATCTTATTTACTATAAACCTTTTATCATTTTGTCATACTTAGTCTCTGAGAACGGAATAAGAACTGATAGTACCACAGTAACCATATTCTCGGTATTTATTCAATAGCCTATAATAAATAAATAATATGGAAACATAACAACATAATATATTGAAATACTTTTATTCATTAATTATTAATTTTCGTTAAAGATGCAAATACTACTTTCAATAAGTAGTTTATCTGTGGGTGGCTGGCTTCTAGGTGTATCCGTCCCTATAATTCTGCGCAAACATGCATCTACAGTACATGTACCTGGCCAATGAATGAATGCTAATGTACTTTAAAATACAGTAACCGTGAACGGTTAATACTTTTCGTTTGTTTAATTATACTGATGATTTAATGTCAAAAACTTATTAGCAAATATTGATCTGGCTATGACAAGTTGGCTAAACATGTGTCCTAGATCACTGTATATTACAACTTGCATTAATTTTCTTTCTTTTCTTTACGATACACTATAACGATGCACCTAAGTGACATGAGATACATTTTTTCATCCGGAATATTTTACTATTTCGTAAAACGAAATGTTATTTCGTTTTTAAGGATATTATTTCGTTTAGTGCTACCCATGTTGTATATAGTTTCTTATGAAATTATGCTTGTTTTGGACATAACGTAAAAAGTATGTAAGGGATTGAGTTGACTCCTGTTTCACAGTACTTACAATCGATCTTAAAGTTATATACAGATGCTACACCTTTCTGCAAATGTCATCCTACCATGTCCATTTTAGTCACAGCTGTAAAGGTAGATACTAGTACCTTATTACTGATCAAATCTTTACTACCTACCTGTTATTCACACCACTTCATGTCTATTTCTATTGTTTCCTTTATTACATTGCACAGTTGGTTTAAAAACAAGGAGCAATATTATTGATTTTGTACTTTTTACATTTAAGTACCCCAGTGAGTTTGGTTTCTTGGTTACGTCCATTGGAGACCAACAGAAGCTACAACATGCTAGACTTACTAATCGTTAAGACGGATAAAGACTACGTGACGAACTGTGCTAACGAAATAATTGACAAATGCAAGGCAGTATCACCGGTAATTCAGATATCCAAAAGAAGTCTAGCAGGTACGACTGGGGAAAAACACACACTGAGCTGCAAGAAGTTGCTGTTTTTACTCGGGGACGAAAGAGGTGGTCTAGTCGAAAATGTAGCTATGTGGACAACAGCTGTATTTCCAAGTACGAAAGATGCTTTAGAGAAAGTTTTGGTCGTTTATGAATCCGTTAACAGAGATGACGCAACTTTCTATGTGTCTGAATCACAGAACACAACCAGTTTAAAGACAAAAGCGATAAATACTTTTAAAGATGTGTTTCAGTGGTGGCCACACGTCCTAGATTACATTTACCAAAGGAACCCAAAAGGGCTAAAGGTGTTTCTGAAAACGGATGTTGAAATGAAGGGGCAAGATGCGGTGACGGAAAGTCTGGATGTTGAACAAAGTAAACTCAGGCAAGATTTGAGTAACTTACTGCAATTCAACATGGCGGAACAGACCGACAAATACGATAATTTGATGCGTTGTAAAATGGTCATTGTGGTTTTCGGAAGAAACACGTCTCTTTCCGATTCGATGGCTTCATCGTTGCGATTGGCAAAGATAAATGGAGCAAAAGTTATTTTCTTTTTTCCTCACGAGCGTACGTTCGACAGAGAGATTAAACGGATCTCCACAAACCGTTACACGCTCTCTCAACATATGGAAGGGATCTTATTTGTAGTAAGGTATGTCCATTTTAAAGCATTGTAAAGCATTCAAACGATTGTACGATAAGTAATTATGTTTATGACTGTTTGCATGAGATATAAGATAAAACACTAAACTATTCTGCTCTTTCCTGAGCTTTGCGTTTTGGCCATAATTTCAGATTGTCGGGGTTATCTCTTTCGTTGTGCAAGATGTTATTGATTGCCTAGCCCCATGCTTATTAAGGTTTCTTGAGCACAATCTCATGCTCAGTACTAAATCATGCTCAAGTAATATATAATCAAATCAAGTTCTATCTTTTTACCAAGTTGGGTTCCATAATATTAATCAGAAGGCCTGTTATTGAGCTTATGTATCTTTATATTAAACCCGACTTTGTAAATAAATATGCCTTGACTTCATATTACTTGAGCATGATTTCGTGCTGAGCGTGAGATTGTGCTCAGCAAACCTTTATAAGCATGGGGCCTGGTTGGCTTTTAGACAATATATTGCATATATAAACAGTATATTGCATAAACGACAAATGTAATTAGGCATGGATGTATGTCATTACTGCAATGGATATTAAATATGTCATTCAAAATGAAATAAGTATGCCATGTTGTATATACCTTGTCGTTCATTAAGGAATCCATCATTTTGTATCATGTGCATCGATACCTTTTTACTAGCAGGGTCAGGTTTCACCAAGAAGATGGTAAATTTTACGCAATGCATGACCAGCATCTCTAAGGGCAGGAATTCTAATAGTCTATGGTCACTTTTCTCCTGAAACATTAAAATTACTTTACCAATAACCTTGTAAACACAATACCAGTATTAGGATAATTAAAAATCAAATCGGAATTCTATCGTGCTGTATGCATTTATACAGTGTGGTAGGAAAAGACACTTTTTCGATACTTTTGTCTGTTTATGTTGAAAATAAATAAACAAGTATTGATAAAATAGGGAAAAATCAGCGATTTCTGCACTGGATCATATTTCGAAGCCGATGAAAGTGTAGGAAACGTCTTTCACGCGTGTGTGGCTATATGTAAAATGAAACGCAGTAAAATGTTTGAAACAGTCATAATTTGAACTGATTACAAAAAGTACGTTACATAAAATCGTGTGTTCTTAAATATGTACTTTGATATTAAGCGAGTATGAACAAACTGACCATTTGCATTGTAAACAGATAATTCCCTAACTGAAGTCAATATGATGGTTTGTTTAGATAAGGTTGTGGAGTTTAGTGCTTTTACTACCCATGAATTTGGTCTTAGGTCCATACAAATTCCAACACCTCTTGAAACAAATCATTAAACCGCAAGCTTGATGAATTAGTCATCCAGTACAAATCAAAATGTCTGGAACACTGACCGAGTAGGTATTAACTATATATAATATTCCAAAGAACATTGTCCAAAGATAAATGAGAAATCAAGGAACAGTTTGCACAAACCTGGAAGCCTGATAGAAATTTCCACCTCCTTCGTGTTTGCCTTGGAGGTCATTGTGTTAGTTGAGACAGTGAAAGCATGAAAAAAGCTTTTAACATTGCAATCGGGAATTAGCGATGATGATTAGACATTAGTATTATACTACTCATCCTTTCTACATGTACAATAAATAGATTATATAACAACAGTATTGTTATAGATAAGGTGAAAAAATAGAATACTTTAGTTATGCAAATTTTACATTACGTTTGTTTGAATCAAAATTGACCCTTTAATGATGCAGTCACAGCTGATAGCTTTTGACTATTTTGCAGTAATACTGCCATGAAGAATTACAAGCTACCTCCAGTCCCGAAACCGCTCATTCCTAGAGGTCCCTTAAGCATTGTTAGCAATTACGATGCTACACTGGGAAGCACCTTCACAAAGGCTGACTGGTTCCCGTATCCATATGGCCTGGAGGAAACAATAAGTATCCAGAGTCGATTGTTATTGGAAAATGGAAATAAAGCGTGGGTAGAAATCGCTAGGGATGTTCCTGCAACACATAACACTGCGTCAGTACAAGTAAAAGGACAATGGTCATCGTCGCTTTCAGATTACAGGATTATGAGCGAAGACAAGGACGGGAACCTTTCCCAAGGTATTGAACCAAACTCAATCGGTAAGTGAACATTTTCTGTAAAATTAATAGTTTTTGTGAATAATATTTCATTTCGTAATAGTGTTTTATAACTACCTGCAAGCTTTATTATTTCAAAAACTTAAATTTCATTGATGTAGCTACATTCTATATAATATTTATGTAACTTATATAATGCATTCTTTATAATAAAACATCAAAGTATGCCTGTTTATGACCTAATATTTAATAAAATTGCGTAAATATATATATATATTTATCAGTAATAGAATATCAGGGTGGTCAACTATTGTTTCCACCCTTTTAAAACTTCAACGGTATTAACGGGTGGGTGTACAACCTAGTATTGCAAATGTACTGTCATTTGATTTGAATCTTCAAATTTTGAATAAGTACCAGATACAGATGTGATCAAAAGTGTCTTACAACTGTCCATTCAGTCAAATACTGTAAACGTACTTTATTTTGCGCATTTTAGATTCTGCGCATTTCTTACAAATTCCATAAATTTGAAATATTGGCGTAGACATGAATAATCGCACCTTTGACTTTCGTTAAGTATATATTGAGCTTCAAGTGACGTATGATGATACGAACATTTCTGGAAATCTGCGGAATGGCTACCTGATGCACGTAGTCGTGTTCGAAATTCTTCCGTTAAACTTGACTGGAGTAAATCCGGATTAAAAGCGGCCATAATAAAGGCCCGTCAGTAGGACACTGAAATATGAAACCCCGTGAATGCTCTTACTGTATTGTATATATTCGTAAGTGTTATATTGTTTCACATTAAATTGTTTGCAATAAACAACAGTTAACAGGTTGACCTAATAGACAAGTATATTTCTAACAAATAGTTTGGCCTGTTCATAAAGTCGATTTCACGCTTCTAATAGTATGTATAACTTATATGTTTACATGTAAAAAAATCCCCAATAATTACGAGTAATCACGGATATTCCAAACGGAATTTGCATGCATTTAAAACGAATATTGTGTTATATCCTTGTTTATGCTCTGTGCTCAAATAAACTGAAGCAAAATGTTTCCATGTGAATTAGTTGACATATTAACCAAGAAAGTATGAATGCCGGAAAGCTAAAAACGTTTTTCAATATGCCAAAAAAAAGTCCTAAAGGACGCCTTAATTTTTAGTCAAGGTTGTTATATATGAGCGTTAACATGAATTCTAATATGCTTATGGTATATTTCTATCGTCATTTCGAGTGCTTTAATATGATTAAAGCATTCGGACAAGAAGGCAGAGTTTTGGACATGGAAGTAGCTCCTTCCGACTTTACTCATTTACTCCCGCGCAGAAAATGAAATATAGAAATAGAAGTGATGTCTGTAAAAAAACATCAGTCGCATGAAATAGTTGTGATTAAAAACCTAAAATTACTTTTGATTGCTGCAGTTAAGCTTGAGAATACCTTCACCTCGTTTTCCTTTAAAAAGGCCAAGAAAATTCAGGATTAACCGTCATGCAGTATTTTGATTCCGGGAGACAAAACAATGAACGAAAACGTTTACGTCATCACACTGACGTCATAACTCCACGTTAAAACATTGTACAATTCAGTTTAGCGGTACGCATTTAAATCGATTGTCTGCTTTGTGAGGTTATGAATCTGATGTATGCTGCATACTGTCACAGTCAGGTATTTTATATATCTTATGTATTAGATGATTAAACTAAAATAAGTGTGTATAATATAGTTATGTGTGATATATTGAATGGTGGCCCGAATAGGGAAGTGAATTCCAACAGCCAATATTTGTGACATTTTACACATAACCGCCGAACTGTAAAAAGGCCGTAGTAGTTACGATAGTTTCATAGAAACGTTTATTAGCAATTTAAGATATGTCGTTCTGACTTCTTTATTTGTGTCCTTATTTCATACTAGGTACACAGACAACCCAGTGACATCAATAGTAAAATGACATAAATATATATATAATACTTTCGCTAAATTGTTCGAACAGATTCTCTTCTAGATTAGTCTTTCAATTATTAGTACTAGGAAAATATTTCATTTTGTGATGTTAAGAAAGACTGGTGTTCCTGATTTTTTTCCAAAAAGTTTAATAATAGTCGTGTAGTTGATTTAGAAGCAAAGTAAGTGATTCTCAATCTTAAGCTAAATGTTTAATACAATATGAAAATATTTCTTTAGTTTATAGGTCATCCATGGAGTATCAGAAGCAATTAAGATGTGGGGTTGCATATAAACCAGACACAATCCCTGTTCATACGAGATGTACATTTTGTGAGACAGAGGTAGACACTGTGGCTACCAGGAAAGTCGGAAGATGTGCTTTTACGTAGGTTTTCGATATGTAATTCAGTTTCCAGTTGTAAGTTGACCACAATAAATCAATATTTGCTCAGTAAGGAGATTACTATTGTCAGATTATCCCTGTTATTTACTGGACACACTACACATCTGATTATTTACATGGAACTAGGTAGTTTAAGGAGGAGGGCCATGTGATTTTCTCATGCCTACATGTTTCATTTTTTCATGTACATCATTTCATTTTAGCAAAAAGACAAAGGTAGAAACCGGATTTCATTCTAACTTTATACGCCTGGACCACACTTATTACACAAATTTAAACCGATTTAATCTCGAATTAATGTCATTTTATGAATGTTCATACTTTGCTTAACATGTATTATTTTAGATGCGTTTTGTGTTGTTGTATCCCATTCCTGCGCAAAGATGTTTCGCATACTTGCCCAAACTGCGGGGAGGAGGTCAGGCGCTACGACGGCTTTCAGTAGGCTGAGGTCTGCAATATATACTAGCATATATAATAGTTGATCTAACCACTTTTTCAATCAGCTATTAGTGCTACCAACATTGTACCAGTGATTACTTTATGGCTTATATGTGTAAAATATGGCACCATGTACTTATATTCAGATACGTTTCATTAGTGTTTAACTAGCTCAGTTACTTAATATTCATTTGACATACTTTGTATTTCGAGTTAGTGATTGTACTTTCTAAGAAATATTTCGTTCCATTTTAAATGTTTCATGTTTCTTTAAAATTCATAGATACATTTTATTGTCTAACGTTGCATGTGTCACACATGTTGTGTCGTCAATTTAATTTAGCTTAGTGTGTTTCTTTTGCTAGACAACTATTTCTCTATTATTTTTATTGATCATAATTAATATCTATAGTTATTACTAAGGTCATATTGAAAGTACGTAAGAAGAGACTGACACTTGAGTTATTTTTGAAAAGTAAATCAGGTTTAACTTTTTAGTTTATTTGCAAAACAGTTTACCTATTGAAATGTTGTTACATGTTTACCAATCATTTATTTAAAAACTATCATATGCTGACCATGTTTCAAAGGTTTCTTTAACCCTGAACCTATGTTGTATGCACATACATGCGCATGCCGACGGTGCATTGTTTCGCATTCACCTACATTTCTCGATGCAAAGTGTCTTTGATCAGTTGATGAATTCAGAAACTCCCCGTAAGTCGTCAGCAGTGACCGTCACCAGTTTATCTTTAAGAAATGATTTTACTGACTTACCTATTATTCTTCCTAACTACCATTGACGTTCTACAAGTTAACTATATCTTTAATATGCTTTAACAAACATAATTCTAAACTGTTCTATTCTGTCTCTTGGTTGATTTGGGTTTATACATACATGTAATAAATATACTTTCCAGGGTACACACTGTGGTGTAACCGAGACGGTTAACATATTTTCGGAATTTCCAAGATGGCGGACGAGAGTGGATGTGAAAAGTAGGTGTCTTAATTTTTTCTTCGTAACTAGTTAAAAACGAATTTCAGAAATGAAATTCTTACACAGACCGATAGAAAAATGATTTTGCCATTCTAGGCTTTATCCGTTTCATTAAACAGTGTCTACTTTTCTAAATATCGTTGATAAAAGTGAACCAAATGCCGGTGCTCCGAAATGAAGCGAGAGGTCATGTGTGTTTTTACTCGGCAAAAGTTCATTCTTTGATGGATAAGTCCACGAAAACCACTCCTCAGTAGATTATGTTGTTATCTTAAAGAACAAAATACTTTATGTTGATATATATACAGAAAATGGACAAAAAAGCCACTTACACGAAATATGCTCTGTACGGTCCATATACATATGTTGAATCACACGTTTCTTTCCCTGTACGGTTCGTATATGCATAAAAACTGTACGGTGCGTAGCAAAATTTGAACAAAATTACTGTACGGTCCGTAGATGAAACCGTACTGATGGGTTCTTGTAATATATAGTTTGAAGCTTACCTGAACAAAAAGTGCTTACATGAGCGTATTGCGTAAGTTCATTCCGGAAATAATATCGGTAATGAAAATGATCATAATAATTATTATATTTCAGGGATCACTCTTTCGATACAGAGGAGCGAAGGCGTGGTAAACGGACAAGGAAGTCTGGAAAGGTATCTTAGAACTTTGAACCAGCCAGGAATCCATTTTCAGTGCGAGAAAACCACAAAGCATGTGAAGCAAAAATATTGCCGCATGTCCGTCATGGACTTAAACTTGACAATGTAGAAAGTTGAATACACACATGCAGAATAATCATTGAACAAAAACAATTTACGTATTATACGTTGACTC
>JAFMSR010000008.1:9421271-9645578 GCA_022818135.1 Saxidomus purpurata
GTTTAACGACTGGGTAGCGTACTACTAAATTTTACTTGGTCCGAAATGACTCTTCTTTTCTGCAATCGAATCATGAAAAATGTTGGCAGTACTAGCTCCAAATCTGTAATCATATTTTCCTTTCAAAATATGTTTATCTTAGAAACTAGTATTTGGCATCTTTCAAGAAAAACCTGAACGATAAAATCATACGATGTCAACAAAGATAATCTTTATAAATCGCCATGATTGTAGAGCTAGCATTTCTTGTGTGTTGAGTGTTTAGTTTCGCAACTGCAATGGAATATGTCGAATAACAGTTTGTCGTATTGCGTATTTCTAGTTTGGAGAATGATGGGTTTTACTAATAACTGGCATACTAAATATTCTATAACGAACGTTTACAAAAAAAAGCGTATAGTGTTTAAAAGAAGGAAATGCATGATAAAATAATCAATCAAACATGACGATTGGCCTTTTGGTCCTCTTGTCCCGCCATAATTATGGCCATCAGATACAATCAAAAGATGGTAAAGATTTAGATAAGTGGATATATATTTGGCATGCAACGTTCGTTGGAATATTATTTGTTTCATATTCTATTGAAATTTAAGCTCATCGTTTCTAAAATGTCCCTTCCGTTCTTGTGCGCATGAAACAAATGCTATTGCTGTATCTTGTATCTTTGTCGGAATTTATATCTAAGGCTCAGAAATTGTTTTCCTAGAAACTTCTCGGAGTTTAGTACTTCATGACTATTTTATGACAGGCAAGTGAATTCACAGATGTACTGCCGATTTTTAACTTAGAGTAAATTTGTCTTGAATACAGGCAAGTGAATTCACAGTTTTACGTATAGCCGGAAACTGTGTGATTGGCCACCATATGGTAACTTGAGTAACATGCTCATGTGAACAACTATCGTTACCAGTACGTAATAGAATGTCCCCTTTGTGACGGATAATCCTATCCCAACCAGGCAAGCACATGTACAGTATAGTTGTGAAGATGTGCGATTAAGATTGGTAACTTGAGTAAATAGCTCATGACAGGCAAGTGACTTCACAGATGCACAGTAAAAGATTGGTAACTTGAGTAAATAGCTCATGACAGGCAAGTGACTTCAAAGATGTACAGTAAAAGATTACTAACTAGACTAAATAGCTCATGACAGGCAAGTGACTTCAAAGATGTACAGTAAAAGATTGGTATCTTGAATAAATAGCTCATGACAGACAAGTGACTTCACAGATGTACAGTCAAGATCGGTAACTTGAGTAAATAGCTCATGAACAGACAAGTGACTTCACAGATGTACTGTAAAGATTGGTTACTTGAGTAAATAGCTCATGACAGGCAAGTGACTTCACAGTACATGTACAGTAAAAGATTGGTAACTTGAGTAAATAGCTCAAGACAGGCAAGTGAATTCACAGATATACAGTAAAAGTGCCTATTGATGTGACTTGAGTATATAGAAGTGACTATGCACAAGTAGACACACATGTATATAAACGTTTTTGGGTAACTGGATAAAGTAGTTTAAGACAAAAACATCCAAGTCCATTCAAAGATATTAAAAGTAATAATGTGCATTTCGGTCTTGATTAATACTCCATCTCCGGCAAGTGATCAAGGGTGTACGGTAAAAGCTTGATAACTTCGTAGTAAATAGCTCTTGACAGGCGTCGATTCACCAAACTTGCTAAAGTATAGTGGGGAAGATTGTGATTAATGTTGTTAACTTGACAAATCAATCATGATAGGCAGGTGATTTCACGTTCTACTTAAAATAGCTTGAGTAACTCATGATTATATACCTAAATGACTGAGCAAGTCACGCACAATTCAAAGATGGTACACGTATAAGATGTAACTTGAGTAAATAGCTCATGACAGGCAAAGGAATTATGATGTACAGTAAATGTTGGTCACTTTATTTAAAATTCCATTATCAGAGTCTTTTCGCGATATTACAGAATGTGGTGAAGAGTGTGATTAAGATTGATAACGTCATACGTGGTTTAGCACATGACAGAAGCAATTGTGTTAATTCTACAACTACTGTACTTGGTAATTTCCTTGAGTAGATAGTTATCTATTACGGGCAAGTGAATTCAAAGATGCTACTTGAGTATAAAGGTTGTAACTAGATTTTGCTCGATTGACACCAAATGAATTTCAAAGATGTCGTAAAAGACTTTTGAGAATCCTTAAAGTGTTTTGCTCATTGACTGGCAAGTTATATTCACAGTATGTACTGTAATAGTATACGTATACTTGAGTGAAATATCTGACGGCAAGTGAATTCAATGACCACCTTTCTGTACGTCCAAAAGCTTGGTAACGCTTCCGTAAATGTTCACTGATTTCTTAGCAGAAGTGGAAATTTACAGATGTACAGTAAAAGATTTTTAAACTGAGTCAAAAAGCTCATATTTAAACTTGTGATTCAAAAATTTGTGCAGTAAATGATTGTAACTATGTGGAAATAAAATCAGATGACAGACAAGGAATTCACTGATTAGTGATACGACAACACATTTATCATTAATTTAGTAAATTGCTCATGACAGACAAATGAAAATTCATCACATGTACAGGAAAAGCTTAGCAACTTGAATAAATAGCTCAGTGACAGACATTATTGAATTCACAGATTTCCCGTAAAAGATTGGTAACTTGTGTAAATAGCTCATGTTTCTGCAATTGAATTCATAGATTTGACGGTAAAAGTTGGTAACTTGAGTAAATAGGCGCATATAGCAAGTGATTTCCGGTGTCTGTTTACATGTAAAAGCGGATTGATAAGAAAAGCAAACTAGCTCATGACATTCGGCCAAGTGACTTAAATACAATTAAGTAAAGACTTGTAATTTAAGTCAGCACCAAAGTGCAGTGATTGTACTACAAAATTTGAAATGAAAGGTGCATATTGATGTTTCTGATTATAGTAGTGATCTTTGAACAGAAGACATTACGTTTGTTCTCTTTAAGCGCTGTTGGGTAAGCACAAAGCATTTACAGACAAAAATATCCATTTCCATAAGCTATAAGGTAGAAGTTATAAGGTGTGCCATTACTATAATTCTTATACTACTTGGTAAGCGTCAAATTGGTGAGGATTGTCATCGGTGGTCATTTTCACAGGTGCCATATCGGTTTTTCACTTACGAATACTTGCCAAAGTTAAAGTCCACTTACTAGTAATGCATTTTACTTCCATTACGCTTTGCAGGTAATTACCAAATATTTGCTAAATATGTTCAATCGGGTAATTGTTCGTTATAATACCTGGCCAGATCATAAAAATAAAACGTTCTAAACACACCAGAGTCTGGTCTGCATAAAACATTGGCAATATGATTGTCAGAATTAAAACTTATGTATGAAATTCGGTCATTTAATTTAAAAAGTAGGTCAGATATAAGTTTGTATTGAGGCTGCATAGTTGCATTACAAAAGCTTTGTGCGATATAAAACTATTTATGTCCCAGTGTTTACAATTTTAAAATCTCATATGAAAACCCTCTTTTAGAGATTTTACAGGAGCAGAGTTTAGCTATATGTATATGGCAATCATTAAGTTTGTCCTTGCATTGTGATCATATTACTACAAAGACTATCCAACATCTACGAAATTTGTTTGGAATGTTCTATTCAATAAAAGTATTTACGTAATCATCGTAATTGACAAAAGTTATAAAAGACTCTTTGCATATCAATGCTACTTTTTCTATTAAACTGTTGCTATTGATTTGTCGATTATTATGTAGGCAATAATAATAATATGTAAGTTTGTAATGAGGTGAAACTAACTTTGGAAATTCCGTTCGGACGTAGAAGGAGGTGTTGCGTAAACAAGCGAAAAGGGAAGTTTATGCATGTTTGATATATAGATAGACTTCTAAAACCACATAAATATTTTCCCTTATAGATTGAATTATAATTTCAACAGTTTCAAGTACCACTTGATACATGTACAAACGTTGTGGGGTAAAATTAGACATACAATATTTTCCTTCAAACAGTCAACCATGAACCCACTCTCTACACTATTGGCTATCATTACATTCATGATAGTGAGTGTAAGGAACGGTAACTCTGCAAAGGAGATTGCCATGAACCCTGTGAACTCTTTTCTCAGAAGAGACACTTAAGTAGCCTTTAAACAGTTTTGGTTCAACATTATAATTATTATAATACAATATATTTCTCAATGACATGCAAAAACGTGGATTCAATATCATCAAACCAAACTATGGCCACTTTTCTTCATAAACCTGTAGCATTCTCCTTAAATCTTTTGAAGCATGAAAATGGAAATAGGTTGCTTGTAAGATATTTTAGATGTATTTAAGTGTAACAAAAATAGATACAAACATTTGCCTGAAATATGAATCATTTAGAAGGGTGGAATTCGAAAAATAAAATCAGGCTGTTTACCTTCAGGACTCTATCTTGTTTAGTGATAATGCAACAAATAAACTGATATAAAAGCTTAACTGTAAAAAGAATATTTTCTGTATGTTAACAAGCAGATAGACTCAACAATCGAATATATAACTGTGAAGAATAACTATGAAAAGGTGCATTGCACACTTTTGTACAACAGTTTACATTAAGAGTTAGTTAAATTTCCTTACATGTTTTCGTCCGTTCTGAGGACAGTTTTAGTACAATACTGAGATTGGAGACAGATATTTTCTAGGAGCACACATTTTACATAACGGGAGTTTAATTCGTGATATCTTAAACTAAGCTTTTCATATCGGGTTATGTTTCCTTAATAATTGATATCTTTTTCAGAAAATCTTATAATGACAAAGAAATATAAATATCCCAGACAATAGATCACAGGATCACATTTCTACATAACGGGAGGTTAATTCATGATATCTTAAACATAACTCTTCATATGGAGTTATGTCTCCTTGTTAGATGATAATATTTTCCAACATCTAGTAACAAAGAAATTCTCTAAAGTATTAAATTTTAAATTATGTTTGAATAGCTATAAACGTTGTTTTTCTTTTCAAAATATAACTGTTTTTTTCACTGGTTATTTTCAGCATTTAACAAGAATTAGCAGCTTAGACTTTAATTTTTAAAATTTTAAGCATTGAATGACAGTAAACCACTCAATATTTTTCAAATATGTTTTAGCGCCAAAAGACTGAAAGCTTTTATTTGTTTAATATTAAGTATAACTAATTTTAAACATGTAGTAACTGTATGTCTAATTTAAGCGAATAATAACTGTTACAGATCGGATGATAACGACACGTGGTATGGCACGACGTTATTTTCATACAGTGTATATGTGATTACTTTTGTAGCAGGCTGACTGAAATTTGCGGTCTTCTTATTGGTCAACGATCCGTAAATATATATTGATATTTACAGGCAAGCCGGTAATATACACTTGACATATCCCGTAACTGTACCCCATGCTAAACGTGAGCTTGTTCGCCGCGTACTCTTCGTCAATGTATAAGTCCTTGCTGATTTGTGACATCACGAAGTGACATTGAGGTATCATAAGGGGATTTGAATGTCTGCTTACGTTCAGCCGTTAAATAAATAAAACATAAACGGAATTTTTCAATATTTAAGACAGGGAAGGGTAATAAAATTGTTATTTGTTTTTTGACGTGATATATGGGGATATATTACCCGCCTCGACTTAATATTACCCTCGCCTAACGGCTCGGGTAATATAAGTCTAGGCGGGTAATATATCACCATATACCACTTCAAAAACCAAATAACATATAATATCTGGATGAAAACCTTGCAATTGAATATGACTGCACGACTGTTTTATGGATTACCATCTATTGTATCCATCTTCTTGCTAGAACATCAACGGTTAGTGATACTGACGAAAAGAAGTTATTAGACTTTGCTGAAGGACTTTCCCTTAACACTCAAAACATTCCATATAAGAAAACACTGCAAAACGGCTGCTTTTGAATTACAGAAACTCTCATATGATATGTCAATTGTAATGTTTTAAATTTGTTTGTTTTAATGTTTATTGAATATCTCTGATAGTATATCGCTATCTTCGACTGGTGCAGTATGGTAATTATACATGCAAATACATTTTTGTAAGTTTGCATCATAAGGTGTATTCAGTCATTCCTTAGCCAGTACGAAAATTATCTGCGACATTTGACTGCGCCCTGAAAAACGTTTTTTGAGCGGAATGGGGTACAAGAACTTGCCTTAACCGTAAGAACAAGTCCTCATACATAGTTTACATGAGTTGCAAGAACTTGAGTTTACTGTAGATGAAAAATCGATACATGTATAGAAAATCTACACTTGAAATATTTGCTCGCCGGAATGTCTGGTTTGGGCGTTGTATCAGTCAACAAAACCTAAACTACAATTAGGGATGCGGGCTATGTTTTATTGTCACTGTTTTAAAGAATGGTCTTTATATTAGCTTTCTCTGATAATCCAAACAGCCATCACTTGTGTAGCACGTTTCCATTGTGTAGCACGTGTCCATTTCGTAGCACGTGCCCATTGTGTAGCATGCATGTGAAGCGACGCCCCTCATCTATCATTGTAACTACTAGTATAACAGTAAAGAGGAAATGGAAACAGTTCGTTTTTACCATTTTTATTTCCTTTCAGTACATATATATTAAAATACTCTGTTTACAATTCTTATCTAATATTCAAACATACGAATAATCCATAGTAACTATTTACTATATTAAAAACCCGAAATGTCAGTTCACATACTTCAAGAATTTTGTTTATATAATTGACCAAATATAAAGAACAAGAAGAAAGAAAAAAATATATGAAATGAAAACAGTTATCACAAACATATTGCAGGCTGTAACTACTTAGCCTGACCATTCTTCTGATACTGAGGGAAAGCATTTTCTAGGATCAATTACCTTTGAACAGACCTTTACTCCAGTAACCTGTGTAAATAACAAGCTGAATGTTGTTCAATGTTTGGCTGAGAAATGTAAGATATGTTGTAGAACACTATGAATTTCTTATGTTATGTAAATCATTGTCAACAGCATCTTGTTCGTTTCGGTTAATGTTCCGTTGTATCCTGGAAATGATAATTGCATTTGTGATAGAACGTCAATGATAAAGATGATGCTTTGCTATTAATAATAATTGATAAGTCTGTAGAATCATTTCTTTAATATAAACTGGTGACAGTCACTGCTGACGTATTGAGGGCTTAATTCATCAACTGAGGCGGATAAGACACTGACGAGAATAGTAGGTGAATGCAAAAAAGCATACACCGTTGGCATGCGCATTGTGTATTTACACACACAATGTATACTCATACAATATAGGTTCAGAGTTTTAAAAAACACTTAAACATGAAACATTAACACTGGCACATGATAAGCTTATAATAATTTTTAATAAATGAATGGTAAAAATGTAACAAACCTTTATAAGTAAGCTTTTATTATAGATATAACTAAGCGTTAAAGCTGAGTTACTTTTGAAAGTTAACTAAAGTCTCAGTCTCTTCTTACGTACTATCAATATGACACTTTTAAAGGTTTTTACCATATTAATTATGTTAGATGAAACTTGTATAAAAGAAATGGTTGTCTAGCAAAACAATCACAAACATACTAAGCTTAATTAAATTGACGACACAAAACGTGTGATACATGCAATGTTAGACCACAAAATGTATCTATAAATGTTAACGAAACACAAAACATGGTAATACATTTAAAATGGAACAAAATGCTTTTTAAAAAGTACAATCACTAACTCGACATACACTCAGTATGTCAAATAAACATACAATCACGGAGCTAGTTCAACTCAGGATAATGAAACGTATCTAAATATTAGTACATGGTGACATATTTAACATCTATAAGCCATACGAATAACCACTCGTACAATGCTGGTATTGAAAAGGTGGTTAGATCTACCGTGATATATATTGCAGACCTAAGTCTACCGAAGGCCGTCGTAGCGCCTGACCTCCCTCTCGCAGTTTGGACAAATATACGAAACATCTTTGCACAGAAGGAATGGGATCCAACAACACAATAAGCCTCTGAAAGAATATAAGTTAAGCAACATATGAACCTACATAAAATGACATGAAATCAGAAAGTTTATATTGTAAGGAGTCCAAGGATATAAAGTTATTAACTGAACGAAATAAGGTTTCTACCTTTTATTCTTCTTATCTAAAAGTAGATGATGTACGTACATAAAAGATAAAAACATGAAACCTTTAGACTTGAGAAAAGCACATGGCTCTCCTCCTAAAACCACCTAGTTCCAGGGAGTAATATGTCCAATAAATAACACGGATAAACTGACAATAGTAAATATCCCTGCTGAGTCAAAATTAATTGCTTTTGGTCAACTTGTAACAGGAAACTGACTTAAATATCAAAAACCTTCTGACTTTTAATTTAACCTACTAATACCGAATCAATGTAATTTGTCTTTTTAACATAATTATTAGTTAACAAGTACTTTTTTTATATCAATTAGAAATATTTTTCAACGTGACAGCTATGTGATCAGCAGTCGTGATCAACTGACCATCAAACATTACATTAAATGAAGACACATGCCTATTTTTATTAGAAAGCAGGCCCCAGTTTCACGAAAATACTTAAGTATTTACTCAGTAACATGCTCAACTTATTTCAACACTTATTAGCCCCTTGCATGCTTATTCCTTTAAAAAATTGAAGTTTGTCAGAATTGTATTTACCCATTTATTACATTTATATACACTTGTCAGTATTTGTGCAGGAAATGTTGTTTTATAGTAAGTAATTTATATAAGTAAATTCTTAAAATTATTGAGTTGTACTCAAATGAACTTTTCGCTATATCTGACTTGCATTTAGTATTATACAACATTTTTTTCTTTCAACATGTTAATCATTAAAAAATAGACTATTGTTAAAAATGACAAGAAGAAATATCCTTATTTTTAGCGACAATTTGACTTTGAAATAACGTACTCAGCTGAGCAATTACTTAAGTATTTTCGTGAAATCGGGGCCAGGTCATGAAGTCATCTAACAGTTTCAACATTATATATATTAAATACACTTATTTTAAATTTGAAAAACACATAAACTCATATAGGAAAAATGGAGGTTTATGCTTGATATGCAATTATTTTGTATGAAACACACGCTCTTGATCCGCTTTAAAGCATACACAAGATTTTTAAAGAAGACATTAATTCTAAAAACACATTGCGATGTCGAAAAAATACGGTCGTGAATTAAATTCATGACGACAAAAATCCACTATAATTGGTGTACTTTAGTTGTGTCCCTGTAACAAGTCAAGCAATCTAAACACATTGAAGCAGGCGTTTAGTATTGGCAGTGACAACCCTTTATCGTGACATCTTAAATGATTAAAACTATCAAGCAAAATATGGATACTATATACAATGTACTACCAGATTTTCGATAGTTTTTCACAGTATATGAAAAGAGAAGACTTCGTTTCAAATATAAATATCAATATATGGCTCTTAAACGAATCATACGAAAACGAGCATTACCCTATAGCACAGCGCCAGTAATTGACCTAAAATGGTCGTCATTTTCAAAATATATATACATTTCCTTACTACTGCCTATATATTTAATTCAATTATGATAATAAATTTTCTATCATGTAACTGCCCTTAATTTCTGACAAAACGTAGTAATTTCTGACAAACAGTAGTAATTTCTGACAAAACGTAGTAATTTCTGACAAAACGATGATCTAAAGCTAGCTTTTTTTTCCAGTTAACATATTATAACGACACACCTACAACTATTACACTTAAAACATTTTATTACCGAATTTACTTTACTTCTGTAATTAACTGTTTTATTGATACATTTGTGGTTCTATAATTATAACTATTAATTAGCAATTAGCTGGTAATTTCTGTTTCAAATTAATTATTGATTTTCATATAACATAAACATAACATAAATTTTATTTGGCATAAAATATACACATATTTATAGCCATACACATCTGAATAGTAAAGACAATTTCAATATTTAAACAGTTCAAAGAAGAACATATAATATATAGTTTTGATCGTCATTTAGTTAATCAATTTACATAAATGTGGTTAGAGAAAAGTCATTCCTGTGCTCTAAGTTTGAAAGCATGATAAATAAGTTTTGATAGACTGTTGATAATGCGTTCTGAATCGGAGCTCATGAGAGATATAAACTTATTTATAGTAGGCCATCTACAGAAATATGGTGAAAAAATTTAATTCTGAGATTTCTATATTTGGGACAAACTAGCGAAAATGGTATTCATTTTCTACTACATTCATGCAGCAATTTAAACACTTACGATCATGTCTGTCTACATTTAAATATCGACCAGATTCTATTGCAAGGTCATGAGCCGAAACTCTTAACTTAGTGAGGGCTATTCTTTATTTCTTTTCGTTTACACTAGAAAGGTATTTTCCCATCACCACATCGTGTTTGAGTAAGCTATACGAAGAGAGTTTACTAGAGTTATTAATTCTAGCGTACCATGATTGTTTATAAATATATATTATGCGTTGTTTGATAGACAAAATGTTGAATGTAGAAACAAATTGATTATTCCATATATTAGACATACCAATGTTATCTAATATCATTTTTATTTGGTAGGCCCAATTCATGTTATTGTATGTTGCGTTTCTATCAGCATCAGTTGCAAGCATTTTGTAAACATTACTCAATATGTGGTTCTTTGTTTTCAAAAGTTTAACCAATAACTTATCATAATAAATTGTCTTGTTATTTTCATAGGTAGACGACCCGTTTCTCCATATAAACAGTCCAAATTGGTTGATTTTTTTACATAGAGATTTTTTCTTAGAAATTTGTTATGAACAAGCTCAATATTTTGCGACTCGTGGTAGCCCCATATAGCAGCGTTGTAATTTAGGATGGAACCTACCAAGCTATCAAATAAATTTCATTTGTCAGATAAAGAAAGTTCAAGCTGGTTAAAAACAATGAACAAGTTATGAAGTGCAAATGCAGAGTGTTGCGCAAGCCGTTTCCGTTTCTGAGTTCTGTTCCATGAACCATTCTTAAACAAATGTACACCTAAATATTTGAATGATTTTACTGTCTCTAAAACAGTGTTGCATAGTATAAAATCTTGATTTGAGCCTCGGCCTTTTTCGAAAATCATAGCATTTGTTTTTGTAGTATTAATTTTTAAGCCCCATAGCTGACAATATGTTTCAATGTCCCCTAGCATAGATTGTAATGCATCCGAAGTTTGAGCAAATAAGGCAGCATCATCTGCGAACAACAACATAAATATTTGCAACTCGTTAACGGTAAACATTCCGTCAATATCAGTTTTTATACTGTTCAAAATGTCATTTACGAAAAATAAAAAAGTAAGCTGGAGCTATGCCTATTCATATTAGCTCGAATCTGCTAAATACACCTACCCGAAACATGCTATCATACGACAGTTTGTAATAGCACGTTTTCCGACTTTCCTGATCGGCACAGAGTCAACTTCTGTCTCACAAAATGGACATCTCATATGAACAGGTGTTTTGTCTGGTTTATATACGGCAAACCGAGATTTTGATTGCTTTTGATGCCACATGGAAGCGGATGCCGTAGAAACTAAATAAATATTTTCATATTGTATCAAACGTTTAGCATTAAATTGAGAATCATTTAGTACTTTGCTTCCGATTCAACTGCAAGGTTATAATTATTATACTTTTGTAGAAAAATCAGGAAAACCAGTACTTACTAACATCAAGGAATGAAATTATTTCCTTCTACTAGTAATTAAAAGACTCATCTTTTTCGAGACTTTTAGCGAAAGTATTATATGTACATTTACTGTCAGTGAGGTAGTTGTCTGTTTACCTAGAATTCTGTAAGGAGACTTATAACAAAGTCAATGACATTGAAAACACTAGCATATTTATTTAATTATTGTTTTAGACTAAATGAACAAATATTATACACGTTTAATCACATCTTTATCTGGTATGTATTCAAAGTTTTAAGATTCAAATTAAATAGCAGTACATTTGCAATGCTAAATAAATATAAATATTGTACCCCCTCCCCCCATCTTAAAAAGATGGAGAAAATCTTTGACTACCTTCCTTTCTTTTCTCAAGATTGATAATCTTTTACTGATTTATATACTTAACGAAACTTCTAACGCACCACCTGCCTTTTCCTTCTTTATTTAATTATCAACCCCTCCAATATCTGCCAGCTTATTTTTAGCTCATTTTGAAATTCATGTAACAGGAGTATCTACCCAATGTCTTCATAAATGCAAGACATGTAGCTTTCGTGCGTGTGTAATGGGACTATACACAACTTTATTGAATAGTGGGTCATACACAGGCATACTGTGATGTTTGATAACATAGAATATATCATAAAAGTTATATACATGCACGTGTTATATAGAATATAGCTACATCAATGAAAATTGAGTTTTTGACAAAAATTGAGCTTGCAGGTAATTATAAAATTATGATTTTAAATATAATTCACATAAAAACAATCAAATTGACAGAAAATGTTCACTTACAGACTGAGTTGGACTCAATACCTCGGGAAAGGTTCCCGTCCTTGTCTTCGCTCATAATCCTGTAATCGGACATCGACGATGACAAGTGTCCTTTTACTTGCATTGACACGGCGCTATCTGTTGCAGGAACATCTCTAGCGATTTCTGTCCACGCTTTATTTCCATTCTTCAATAAACATCGACTTTGGATACTTATTGTTTCCTCCAGGCCATATGGATACGGGAGCCAGCCAGCAGTTGTTAAAGTGATTCCCAGTGTAGCATCATACATGCTTACAATACTTAAGGGACCTCTAGGAAAGAGCGGTTTCGGGACTGGAGTTAGCTTGTACTTCTTCATAGCAGTATTCCTGCAAAATATTCAAAGTATATCAGCTGTGACTGCAGGATTGAAGAGTCAATTTTGATTCAAAGGAACGTAATGTTAAATTCGCCTCACTAAAATATTCTATTTTTCACATTCCTTTAACAATAGTGTTGTAATATAATCTATTTATTGTACCATGTAGACAGGATCAGTAGTGTAAAACTAATGTCTAATCCTCATTGCTAATTCACGATTGCCATGTTAAAAGCGTTTTTTATGCTCTCAACGAACACAATTATTTGAATGGTATATGAATACAGTTTTTCTTTGGAATATTATGTATAGTTAATACCTGCTCAGTCAGTGTTTTAGACATTTTGATTTGTACTGGATGAGATAATTCATCAAGTTTTACGCGGTTGACGATTGCCTGCGGTTCACTTTTACATACAGTCACACACAAAAACATGGATACTGTTGCACAATTTTGTTGATTTCACCTTCGTATATGCAAGGCGTTATTTGGGGTACATACTTGATACCCATATATTTTATGGAATCCCTGACTTTTCCTATTTCGTCAGTACATGTACATGTTTTTTTTACTTTTAGCAAACAACAGACAAACATTTTGAAATATTGTCGCTTCCTGTCACACTGCAATAATGCAAACAACACGATAAAATTCCGATTTTGGTTTTGAACTTTTTCAATCCGGTATCGTGTTTACAATGTTATTGGTAAAGTTACTACAACGTACTATAAGAACTCTTGCCCTTAGAAATGCTGGTCATACATGGCATAATATCAACCATCTTCTTGCTGAAATCTGACACTGCTAGTAATAAGGTATCAATGCAAATAATACCAGAATGATGGGTTCTTTCATGAACGACAAGGTAGATACTGCAACGCAAACTTATTTCATTTTGAATGAAATACAATGTACAGTACATTGTTCACTTATTTAATATTCACTGCAGTAATGATATACATACATACCTAATTATATTTGTCGTTTTATTTAATAAACACTAGTTATGTATCTGTTATTTGAAATCAACAAATATAAGTTAATTGGTCCAATACACCATCCTTGTGTTCAGAATGTCGATTGTAACATGTTTTATGTAACGTTTTAATACAGTAATTAAAATGATTGCAACATGCGTTTTGAAAATTATTTATCGGAACGTGCAAGCTCAGACTAATGCATTTTCTTGTCATGAAGTAACAACTTCGAAACTCGTTTTGCATTCTGCTCACCACAATATATTCAATTTGACTTTTGCATAAAAGATACTATATACTTACTTAATATGTATAAATATTACTTCCGTATCTTAAATAATGCCTTAGTAGCGATGCATTGAACTCAGTGATAGTGTGCAATTTATTTTGCAATATTTCAGTGGTATACCTAAAATGAAACGCAGCTGTATTATGCATCAAATATAATGAAGTATTCATTTCTCACTGAGACATAGGACATCATGTCTACTGCCTTTTCTTCTTGTTGTTAATGGTCTAGAAACCCATCATGCTATCAAGAACATCTTGCGCAATGCAGTGAAACAGTTACCCCCGACCTTCTGAAACTATGGCCAAAACGCAAATATCAATTTTATTTGTCAATTTAAAAAATGAACTAGCAGAATCGTTTGTTGTTGTACCTTATATATCATGCAAACAGTCAAAGACATAAACTTTCGTACAATCATGTGAAAGCTTGTAAATGGACATACCTTACAACAAATAAGATCCCTTCCATATGTTGAGAGACCGTGTAACAGTTTGTGGAGATTTGTTTAATCTTTCTGTCGATAGTACGTTCGTGAGGAAAAAAGAATACAACCTTTGCTCCATTTATCTTTGCCAATCGCAACGAAGAAGATGTCGAATCGGAGAGAGACGAGTTTCTTCCGAAAGCCAAAATGACCATTTTACAATGTATCAAATTCTCATCCTTGTCGGCCTGCTCCACCATGTTGAACTGCAGTAAGTTACTCAAATCTTGTTTGAGTTTACTTTGTTCAACATCCAGACTTTCCGTCTCCGCATCTTGCTCCTTCATTTCAACATCTGTTTTAAGAAACACCTTTAGTCCTATTGGTTTCCTTAGATAAATGAAATCCAGGACGTGTGGCCACCACTGAAACAAATCTTTCAAAGTATTTATCGGTTTTGTCTTTAAAATGGTGGTGTTCTGTGATTCAGACGCATAGAAATTTACTTCATCCCTTTTAACGGTTCATAAACGACCAAAACTTTCTCTAAAACATATTTTGTTCTTGAAAATACAGCTGTTGTCCACATTGCGACATCTTCGGCTACACCACGTCTTTCGTACTCGAGTAGAAACAGCAACTTCTTGCAGCTAAGTGCGTTTTTCTCCTGCCGTATCTGCTAGACTTCTTTTGGATATCTGAATTACCGGTGATACTGCCTTGCATTTGTCAATTATTTCGTTAGCACAGTTCGTCACATAGTCTTTATCCATCTTGACGATTAGTACGTCTAGCATGTTGCAGCTTCTGTTAGTAGAAACCAAGGGACGTTATCAATCAGCCAAACGTACTGAGGTTCTGACAAATAGAAGGTACAAATAATGTTGGTCCTTGTTTTTGAAACCACATGCGCAATGTTTAAATGACAAACTATTCTGAACATTAACCCTATTTATTATTATAAAAAAGGAAGAGATCAGCCAGTGCATTTAGAGTAATAAAATATCGGTATATCCAAAATCAATATTTCATTTATACACATGTTACAATAAGTAACTACATTGTATATTAGATTGGGAAACATGAACGACAACTCAAAGAAACTGCCTTTAAATGTGTATGATGCGATTTCACTTGACAAATCTTTTATAAAAATAATAGAATACAAGGAATTGTTGGAAACGATGGATGAAACACTATTATTGAACTGATATTACAGAATATTGTTTCATAGCTCATAAAACGTAATATTAATTCCAAACACTTGAGGGAAATGTATCTTTAAGGAAAGAAAAAAAGTAATTGCAAAATGTTATAAACAGTGATTTAGAACACATGATTCGTTTTCCATAATAATAACCGTTCACCGCATTTTAAAATTCATTAGCATTTATTTCTTGACATTGTGCCTGTGTAGTTACGCAGAGTTTAAGTGACAGTTACACTTAGAAACCAGCGAACCACATATAAATTACTTCTTTGATATCTTTGGTAATTTTGATGGAAATTTAAAACTTAAAGTAGTTCTAAATACTATATTTTCATGTTTATTTCATTATTGGTCATTGAATGAATATCGAACCAAGTGGTCACCATAACACTATCAGGTCACAAGTGATGAAGCAGTAATCGAACTGTTATTTTGTTGACAGAGGCTTAATAGGACCAAAATATAAAGGGTTAATTGTATACTGGATCAGACAAACAGTAAACTTGCAGAGATTGCAGTAACATAATTATTTTATTAGATCTGAAAAATAATGATATATTTTTGTAAAGTAAAATGACTGACACGCCACGATTGCTAATTTATAAATGTCATGAACTTTTTTAATTAAATGGGGAGAGGCCTATTAAAAGACCGGACATTTAATCCGTAACTTTGGTGTATTAATAATGCCAATAATGCGTTTAAAAGAATGGGATTGTAAAGTTCTTATTAAACCTGCATAGTTGTCTTTATGGTGAAGGGAATCGTATACGATAATTTGTAATACATAAGCTGTATTAAATGGTAATCAATTATTGTTTTGTAGAGTAACTGCATCAAATCAAACCGCTGAAGGCACTGAATTTGTGTGTGTCTCAAATCAAAGTGGGTTTGATGAGCTCTCACCTAACTAAAGCAGAAATTAAAACGAGTATGGAATGTTACAGACCAAATTTGAAACCGTTTTGCAAAGCAAATGTGTAGGAATCGTTGACTTCTCCTTATTTTATCAATACTCGTTTATTTGCATTCAGTATACAACAGACAAAAATGTTGACATAGTTTCGTTTCCTGTCACACTGTTTTAATACAAGAATACAGCACGATGGAATTCCGGATATGATTTTCAATCATCCCAATACCGGTATTGAGTTTACAGGGTTATTGGTAAAGTATTTTTAATGTTGTAGGAGAAAAGCGACAATAGGCTGATTTGTTAAGAGATGCTGGTCATACATGTCCGAAATGGAACCATCTTCTTGGTGAAATCTGGCACTGCTAGTTATGAGGTAATGATGCAAATGGTACAATAATAATGCGTTCCTTTATGAACGAAAGATACTGCTAGGCATACTCATTTCATTTTGAATGAAATATATTACATTGTTCACTTATATAATATTCACTGCAGTAATAAAATACATTCATACCTAATTACATTTGTCGTTTATGCGATATACACTAGTTTTGTATCTGTTATCTGAATTATTGTTTTGTTTTTGTTGAATTAAAAGGTATAAAAAATAGCAGTTAATTTCTTTAATACACCAACCATATGTTCAGAAGTTTTGCAGCATCATTTTATTAGTTACTGTGTACAAATCTTCATTGTTTTGATGGACAAAGCCTCTAAAAAAGTTTTAAAACTTCCCAAATCTGAGCAACAAATCGCAAACAAATGCAATTAATGGCGTCAATCAGCTACCTGGAAGTCAAACAAGATTTTTCTAGCTTAACAAGCCATGTAAAACCTCTATTCAATAACAAGATAAGACTTGTTGTTTACTCAAACTTACAATATTTGTATAGTAACGTGTTCACCACATAAACCCAAGTAATTTATAGCGTTTTCAAAGTGAGTTGAATTCCAACGTACAATGAAGATACAAATATTAAGAACTTAGACCGGAAACGCAACACAACAGATAAATGTAGATAGTGAGATTTAAAAACATTGTCGCAATGCCAGAAACGTTGAAGCTACTGACAACAAAAGACACAAATGTCGGGCATGACGACTATGTTTTGAACAATCAGAACACATTGCTTTGTGTCACCATGAATGATACAGAAGTAAGGGCTAACAATATCCGGAGGAAGAATGTCATCTGTCGTGTCCCCTTTTAGGATTACCTCCACTTAATGTTTTTCATTTTTATTATACATGCAAAATGCTGCATCTCTATCCCATCACTGTTTATTCCATTTTAGTCGTTTTCAAATGCTTCATCTTCCAAACAATCTGTACTGTAGGCCCTGGCCTGCTGTGCCTTATAGCAGCTACGTCCCTGGATATGTTTCGTTTTCATAATTATTATAAATTAAGGTGATATCAGACAGTAAAATTATTATCAATCCGTACTATTATGGATTTAGTCATCAGATAAGCAGTGTGATCAAACAAATATTAACCGTTCACCGCATTTCAAAATTCATTAACATTCACACGTAGATACATGTTTGCACAGAGTTCTAGAGACAGTCACACATAGAAACCAGCAAACCGCAGATTACTTCTTAATATGAGTATTGACATCTTTAATCAAAATTTTAAAGTGAAAGTACTTCAATACACTATGTTATCACGCTTATTCATTATTGGCCATTGATTGAATATCGAAATAAGGGTTCACTATAATACAATTATGTCACAAATGATGAAGCAATAAGCAAGTTTTTATTTTGTGGACAGAGGCTTAATAGGATCAAAAGATAAAATGTTTATTGTGTCTAAGATAATGAAGGAAGCTGAATCAGACAAACAGTAGAAATCTTTGCTTACCTTTCCATCTTCTGAACAGATTATCACATTTACGACTAACATTGCAGAAGCCTGATTATATTTATTAGACCTGAAAGCTAATTATATATATTCATAAAGTATAATCACAGAAAAATGGCACGACACGATTTCTAATTGATCAATTGCCTGCCTTAATTATTTTTTATGAGATGAGAGAGGTCTATTAAAAGACCCGACACTGCTCCAATCTATAACTATTTTTCATTATGGTAAAGGGGATCTTTTACGATAATTTGTAAAATATAAATGTTCATGTATATTTATTAAATAATAGTCAATAATTGTTTTGTTCAGAAAGTGTATCAAAATGCTATCAAAATGTTACGTATTAGAGGCGTAGCCTCCGAGATATGACGTAACTATTCGAGCATAACAGTTACTCTATCTGATTTGTATTATGGAACGTTGAATGACAGTTCTTACGCCCTACAATATTGTGTGACGTAACACATCATATGTATTATGCCGCACAAGTTGTGTTATCCTTTGAAATATGATTGTACTCAGTATGCTTGATTTTGAAAATGTTACTTGTAAAAGAAAATCACTCGGATCTATACAAAAAAATTGAAGCAGACCAATTAACAATCAGCTACTGTAAACAGTAAAAACGTTAAGGGTCGCGACCAAACAAGTGATCCAACCCATTTTGAAAACAGTACAGACATCTTCAAGCGATTGCAGAAAAGTCCATAGCTTGCGGGCTCGATTACACGCTTTTTTTCACCGTCTCTAGTTTTAGAAATCACTGTGCTGTTTATGTCAACTTGCGCTGATTACGGAAGATAATCATATGCATATCACAGAGCTCGATATAAGATTTACATCAACAGTCAAACCTCCATAAACAACACCTCCGAACAGCAAAAACCTCTCTACAAAGACAGGTGTTTCAGTTCCCAAAACAGTCATATCTGAACTAATTAACCTCTCTAGAGCAACAACCTCTCCTCAACAAACAAATATTGATGTTCCCTTTGGTGTTGTTGTAGAGGTTAAACTGTATATTCATCTTAAAACGACGCATTTTATTGCCAAATTCAACACTGGAGTATGCAAATATCAACAATACAACTGTTTTAAATGCATTTCCTTGTGCATCGTATCCTCCCTAAAGACTCCCTTAAATCATTTATATCGTATTTAAGTTTTGTTTTACTTACCGTCTTCCAAACAGATTGTCAAGTTTACCACTTACATTGCAGTAAACTGTTTATTTCTATTAATTTCGTCCAGTAGAGCTAAAAACAAGTAACCCTCCTGTCAGTGGTCAGTTTTGATCAGATGGTCATGATTTGAAATAAAGTGGTAGAGGTCCACTAGAAAATGTTACAAACTGGGGGTCATGATTTGAACTATCTTGGCAGAGGACCATTAGGCAATGCTGTATACAAAATATCTAGTAAGCACTTGAAGAACATATTTTTTACGTTTTTCCTAAATAAAACTATGTAAAATCAATTTTGACCCGGGTTCATGATGCGGACATTTTAAGGTAAGCATTTTAAGGTAGGCAATGCTACAAGCTAAATTTCTGAGCTTTGTGCCCTATGGTTTCAGAGAAGATTTTTAAAGTTTTTTCTATAGAAAACTACCTAAATTAAAGTGCCCCCAGGGCGGAGTCAATTTTGACAAGGGGGTCATGATTTGAACAATCTTGGTAGAAGTCTACCAGGCAATGCTACATGCCAAAGATTTAGGCTTTACGGGTTTGAGAAGATTTTCCTGCATGCTCTGCATAAAATGGAATTCTATGAAAACAAATGGTAGAGCTTTATAAAAGAACATTCCTGCCGAGTATCAACAACATTGGTCATGCTGTTTGGGAGGAGATGCTGTTTAAAGAAATTGTTTTCGGACGATGGACATCACGGTTTCACAAAAGCTCACATTGAGCACTTCGTGCTGAGGTGAGCTAATAAATACGTAAAACAATTGGCAACTCGTTCACCCAGTATGGTCATGCATCAAAGCACATGTCCACACCAAACGTTGCTTAACCTCCGTAATCTGCCATGGATTTAAACCATGTCGCTAAAACCCTGGAATACACGCCAATTATTGGACGCCAAAACGACAAATTTCAGTGTGTTGTTGTCGTCCTGGGGGCCGTTTTATCAACATAGGCGTAACTTACGCCAGCTTTCTGGCGTAACATAAACTTACGCATTTTGTTACGTTTTGCCCAAAGCGTTTTATGAAACACATTTTAAATTGGCGTAACTTTGGCGTAAATTGTAAAGAAATGCGTGACACAGTCAACAGCACCTGTTTCCGGTGACGTCATTTTACTGCAAAAGTGTCAACTTGCATGGCCGCTAAACTGTAAAATTAAAAATCGCCAGAAAAGAAAGATTATCTTACTGGTATAGATTAGAAAACAACTTTGTCGTTGGAATTTCCTTTCTTTTACTAGTATTCATCAACACAAGTTAACTAAATTAACAAAATAAGTTACCAAAACAAGTAAACATGTCTGTATTCATTGACCTTGAATTGTACTGCATTTTCGGACAAGATTACATTTAAATACAGATGTATGTGCGTGCCCACTTTGTATGCATGGGAGGAGTTCGTGGGTTTAAAATCAGACCACGTCATATCAAAAGGGTAGTGACGACCGTGACTAAGTATTAAATGTAAATTACATAAAAAAGATAACGTAGCAATACAATTTTTGAAGAATTTGCTGCATTTCTTTCAGACTATACTAAGTCTTACACACTGACATTTTCAATGTGATACATATATCTATATTTACATTTGTAGTTTGGTACTGAGCATACATCTTGCTTGTTTCAGTTTTCATCACCATTCTTCATGTATCTTTATCACTTATACACAGCACATATTATAAATTAATAAGAAATGATTGTATAAAAAAGCATACACAAATATAGTGACAATAAGGGAATATAGGAAGACTATTTCTTCATCCAGTGAATCAGGGCCTGTGTTGTGGTCAGCAACATGCATCAGTAATTTACAACTACAATCACTAGTCAGTCTATACTTTAAAAGTTCCAGAACACTACTTGGGTCTGAACAGTATTTGGAAATCATACTTTACCTTTATAAAGTATTTTAACCTGGAACGCAGCACATTCAAACATGAAGAGCATTGTCATTAGAAATTACAGGAGTGTTCCAATACATTGATGCTAGCAAACATGCTGCTTATCTACTCCTATCTAGGTGATCTAGATATTTACAAGCCAAGAAAATATTTCAAATGGAAATTAATGAATAATTCAGGTAGAATGATACTTCTTCCACCGGAACTACCTCGCAATATCTTCTAGGTAAATGTCTAGTTGGCCGAATTGTCATTAACCACTGACAAAATATTCTAGGTAAGAGTTGTGGTTCTAGTATATATACTTCAAACACAAACTAGGTCTTGGTTCTGTTTATGTCTGCATGAAACTTTACTTCAAAATATGGGATGGGGTTAAGAAAAGTTAAAACTTTACTGATGCAAAGTACATTGTAGCCCCACATTTGGCTAATGCTGAATACAAATTATGAAGTAAAGGTACAAGCACAGATTCCAACAGGCACTTTTATCACATTTACTTGCAGTGTCGTCAATTTAAAATTTGTAAACAGGCCATGTCAAATTCTTACTCATTTATAGACATTTCTAACACAAGCGGATGCTTTTCCTATATAAACATATAGGGAAAAGAATGTATTTTATTTTACGATAAAATACAGCACATTTTTCCAAGGACGACGTGCCTTAAATGACGTAACGACGTGACGTATTTAAACAAGCGCGTCCAATCGTATCTCACGTTTTGAGGCTACAATGATGTACTACTACGCGTTAAATCAAGTTCGGGTTGTTTTCAAAGAAACTAACGTGTTAGAATCGAAATAATAAATTGTTCCCTATATTTTATCGTTGAATAAAATACAGTCAGTCATTTGGATGCGAAAAATTAAATCACTCGTGCTACGCACTCGTGATTTAATTACTACGCATCCAAATTCCTGACTATATTTTATTCAACGATAAAATACAGGGAGGCATTTATTATTTCTTAAATAAATTAACTTGTGACTGAACCATTTATGATTTCTAGCAGACCTTTATCTAAAACTGATGCGTATTAGAATTTTGTTTTGTCGTTCTGGCGTGCTTGCGTACTGGCGCCTCATAAACACGCCAGAACGACAAACAAGGTAATTATCGAACTGGCGAGGGCGCCAAAAAGAAAAGGGTGCATGCATCTGGCGAGTCTGCGGGGCGCCAACACGTCAGAACGACAAATTCTTGATTTGGCGTCTTGATGCCCCAACCAAAACTATGTCATTTGTCGTATTAGCGCGCTTTAGTTGTCGTGTTGGCGCCCTTTAGACGCAACAACACGCCAACACGCCAGAACGTAAAGTATATTTATTTGTCGTATCGGCGCGTTAATATGTCGTTTTGGCGTGTTTGCGCATTTTCGAGATGCCAGTACGCCAGAACGACAATTGTAGGCGCCAACACGACAAACAAGTGCGCTGATACGATAAATAAAGTATTTTCGTACTGGCGGAGACCCCTTCAGACGCGCCAACATGCCAGAACGAAATGGCAGAAATCAGCTACTATAAAAGCAGTCCAGAAAGTAAAGAATACTTTACGAGGTTATAAACCTTTGTCACTCCATAGGTCGCCTACACAAATCTTTAGTAAATAAATGTTCTTATAAACATTATTGCAGCTGGTGACAGGGCATGCTATTATGTATTCAAAGTTGACTATATCACGTAACGCCTGACCTCCTTCAAGCAGTTTGGACAACTATAGCCGACAATTCTATCCGGAATACCATAGGCATTTTGTTTGTAATTGTGCTTATTGGATCCACCATCCTCTAAAGAGGCTATAATCGGTGCGACCCGTATACCATGGGCAGGGGTACACAATCTGCATATAAAAGGAATCAAATTAAACAAGCAAATTCAGTGAATTTATATCCCCCGCCAAATTAAGCTTATAGCTGAAAAAGAACAACTGGAAAGTGTATTGGTCTGTCTGTTTCAGAAAAAAAATCGTTTTTTTTTTATTTTTACCACCCCGCTGGGACCTCATCTCCGAGGTGATATTTTATTTCTTCAAGTTATAGTAATAAAATACTTAATTGTTGTAATTTAATTAAATCAGTACTACTACTTTCAGACAACAAGAATTCTTTAGTGTCTATATAGAATAATTATATAAGTAAAGCACTTCATCCCCTTAAGGGCCTTTTCTGTAAAAATCCAGTTTCTAAATTTTCTGTTGTTAAGAGGATTTGTGCCAAACAAAATAATATTCTGACAAGCCTTTTCAATAAAAAGGAAGCATTTTTAAAGTTTCACCACCCCATTGGGGCCTCATCTCTGAGTGGAAATTCTTTTTTCAGCATCTCACAGTGATACAGAACTCAATTCTTATCAGTTTAATTAAATCAGTACTATTAGTTTCAGATAACAAATATTTCTAAGTTTCTAATAAGAGTATTTCAGAAAAGCACTACACCCATTTAAGGGGCCTCATTTCTAAAAAAAATCAGAAAGTGTAGGGGTGGCTATTAGAAAGAATGATCATTAAATTATTTGAGCCAATTACAATTTAATTTTGATAAGCGGTTTCAGAGAAATAGAATTTTAATGTTTTTATATTGAATATAGAAAAAAAATAACAGTTAAAGGGCAATAACTCTGAGATACTAATCCGATATTGACGAAAGATGCGGGTGTGCAGCGCCATTATGCTATAGTACACTTGTTTTAAGTTTCATGAAATTCATCAGTACACTAATGTTGCATTGTCTTTTCCGATGGAGTTTATGAATGTAATGTATTAAAAGAAATTGTACTGAGAAAAAAATATGTTAATATGTGTTAATAGCTGCTCACTGTAGGACTAATATCTATACTTATTTGTATTAAGTGTTATTCAGTGGTCTTTTAGCGTTGTATTTTTAATCAGCATAATATAACTGGTAAGTCAAGCGTTGTTGCAATCACTAATTGTAAGCCCTTCATCGTGAAAGTTTTAAGTGCTTGCATTACATAATAATTCCCTTTCCCAGTACGAAGTTATAAAAAGATCAACCTTTTCCTTCCGTCAAGCCAGACTGTACATAAATAAAACACAAAAACTTCAATAAAATATCATTCTATGGCTCTTATATTCCATTAATCTCTTCTTAAAACTGGGTTGTCATAAAAACAGGTCTTTTCTAAGACATATCTTCAACAAGAAAATTGTTTACATTGTATATGTTGCACGTCCTTATTTGTAAAATGTCTAGAAACCAACGACAAAACCAAGACCTCACATGCATTGCGCAATAAAAAAAACTATCCCTGTCGTTCTGAAGCTATGGTCAAACGCAAATATGAATTTTATTTGTCGAAAAAGGGAAACGAGCCAAATCATTTGTTGTAGCACATTATATATCATTCAAAACAGTCATAAACATAATAACTTATCGTACAATCATGTAAATGATTTATAATGGACATACCTTACAACATATAAGATGCCTTCCATATGTTGACAGACCGTGTACCGGTTTGTGGAGATCTGCTTTATCTCCCTGTTGAACGTATGCTCGTGAGGAAAAAAGAAAACAACCTTTGCTCCATTTATCTTTGCCAATCGCAACGATGAAGACATCGAATCTGAAACAGACGTGTTTCTTCCGAAAACCACAATGACCATTTTACAAAGCATCAAATTATCGTCTTTGTTGGTCTGTTCCACCATATTGAATTGCAGTAAGTTACTCAAATCTTGTTTGAGTTTACTTTGTTCAGCATCTAGACATTCTGTCTCCGCATCTTGTCCCTTCATTTCAACATCTGTTTTCAGAAACACTTTTAGCCCTATTGGTTTCCTACAATAAATGAAATCCAGGACATGTGGCCACCACTCAAACACATCTTTCAATTTAGTTATCACTTTTGTCTTTAAACTGGGTATGATCTGTGATTCAGATGCATAAAAATTTACTTCATCCCTGTTAACGGACTCATAAACAACCAACACGTTTTCTAACACAGCTTTCGTTCTTGGAAATACAGCTGTTGTCCACATTGCGACATTTTCGGCTAGACCATGTCTTTCATCCCCGAGTAAAAACAGTAACTTTTTGCAGCTAAGCGTTTGTTTTTCTCCAGCCGTATCTGCTAAACTTCTTCTGGATATCTGAATAGCCGGTAATACTGCCTTGCATTTGTCAATTATTTCGTGAGCATATTTCGTCACGTAGTCTTTATCCGTCTTAACGATTAGTAAGTCTAGCATGCTGTAGCTTCTGTTGGTCATCAATGGACGTAACGAAGCAACCAAACTTACTGGGGTACTTAAATGTTGAAAGTACAAAATCAATAATATTGCTTCTTGTTTTTAAACCAACTGTGCAATGTTATAAATGACAAACCGCTCTGAAAAAAGTTCTATTCATTATGAAACAGGAAGTTATCAGTTCAGTACAGTTTTCGTATTTACGTCTGCCCAAAATCAATATTTCTTTTATATACAATTTACAAAAAGTATATATATTTGACCGGAAAAATTGATAGCCAGTCAGATTAAGACCGTTTAATATGCGTGGTGCGTTATGTTTATACAAATTGATACAATGTATTGAATTAATTCAACAATAACATATCGAAGTGTTAGTGAGAGATCTAAATAAAATAAATAATAGAAATAGTCATGAACTGGAGGTAGTAAAAATTTGATCAGTAATAAGGTGCCATAGTTTCTACCTTTACAACTGTGACTAAAATGGACATGGTAGGATGAGATTTGCAGAGGTGTAGCATCTGTATATAACTCTAAGATCGATTGTAAGTACTGTGAAACAGGATTCAACTTGATCCCTTACATACTTTTTACGTTAAATCCAAAACAAGCATACTTTCATAAGATCCTATATAAAACAGGGATAGAAATAAACGAATGGCCGTAAATGTGTGAAAAATCATCAGACCAAAACAAGCTGGTGTGAGCGTGGCCTCATAGTACTGAAGATTCTAATAAAGTAATTCGATTCAAACTTTATTCAAACAGTTGCTTTATATTACAGCATTATTGGAATGAAAAAAACAGACTATTGACAAATATTAACTTTTGATGACTGATGAACGTAATACGTAAAAATTAATTTTCAAAAATAGGAATAATGTACGGTGCCTCTAAAGTCACGGGAGAGACATTTCTTTTCATCCGGAATATATTTTTATTTCGCTATGAAATGTTAAAAAACGAAATAACATTTCGTAATTACGGAATGCTATATCGAAACTACGGAATACTACTTCGTAATTACGACATAATTATATTCCGTAAAACAACATTTATTATTTCGTTATTCCGAAATTGTAATTTCGATTTTACGAATTCGTATTAACGAAATATATTTCGTAAAAACGCAATATAGTTTCGTACAAATGCAATATTATTTCGTAATTAAGAAATGTTATTTCGGTTTTAAGAAATACTATTTCGTAATAACGAAATATTTATTTATTTTGTAATTACGACATGACTTCGTAAAAACGAAATAATATTACGTTTTTCACGAAATACATTTCAGAAAAAAATATTCATTATAACTGAATGATATTTCGTAGAAACGAAATACATTTCGTAATTACGAAATAATATTCCGTAGTTACGAAATGATATCCATAAAAACGAAATACTATTCCGTAAAAACTGTATCTCATGTCACTTTAGGTGCACCGTAAAAATGTATCTTACAGAAAAGAAAGAAAATTAATGCAAGTTGTAACATACAGTGATCTAGAACACATGTCTCCCAACTTTTCATAGCCAGATCAATATTTGCTAATATATGTTTTTGACATCAAATCGTCAGTATGATTAAACGAACGAGAAAAGTTACTGTATTCTAAAGTGCATTAGCATTCATTCATTGACCAAGTACATGTACTGTATATGCATCTCTAACGAAAATTAATAAATAATTGATAAAAGTATAACAATAATAATAATAATAATAATAATAATAATAATAATAACAATAATAATAGTAACGACTTTATTTATATAGTGGATAGCAACATTTGGCTAAACCAATTTACAATGTGGTCCAAAGTATTTTGATATATTATTATATTATTTTAATATTTCTTTATAATAGGCTATTGAATAAATACCGAAAATATAGCCATGCACTGTGGTACTATCAGTTCTTATTTCGTTATCAGAGACTAAGTATGACAAAATGATAAAAGTTTTATGGTAAATAAGACTTTGACAGAAGCTGTACCCTTCCAGACAATAATGAGTGTAGGCAAGTTGTTTAAGTATTTTGACTTACTCGTCGATTAATGACTCGTCTACAAATTTAAACATAACTTCAACTATACTTTAAATGTATATAACATTCCGTTGCAACTGTGGCAAACAAAAAAACAGTTACCTTCAACTATCCAAATCCAAACAGATTGTCAACTTACTTTAAGCTAATTATATATATAAGTAAAGTATAATTACAAAAAAATCCTTTTGTACGTTAATAGCGTTTATTGAATGGGAGAGGCTTATTGATAGAACGGCGACACTGATCCAATGTATAATGTTGGTGTTATGTTTCAACCAAAAATGCTTCTAATAGACATTTGCGAGGTAAGTCGGAAGGCGATAGTAAATGGCAGATTGTGAACATTTTATGGGGAACATCTCAAAATTATACACATTTCAAATTAGTGATTAGTTGTCGTATAAAAGGTTATTTGTGCAAAGAGCATCATTTTGGAGACACATCTCGCGAATATATTTTATAATTGCGTACATAGAATTTAAATGATAATACCGATTTCTTTCTGCCTGCAAACAAGAGATGCACATACTGTAACCGTCTGGGGAAGTGAATGTCTTGGGTGCGCCCAAACAAAGCTGATGCGCTTGCAATATTTCATGTTACAATATGACATGTTCGCTCGATGTCTATAACGGGCTATATACTTATTTTACTGATTAACCAGACATAAAAATTGTGTAATATCATATTGTGAATTTTATTTGCCCACATAATATATACTGTTTACAGTATTACGTTTTAGACTGTCAAAACAATCCGCACGATATTTGCGTGCAAAACATAGGCGTGACATAAATAGATTTATAACAAATTATAAATAACACTGGCAGACTTCGGTATCTAGAATTGCAAATACTCGGGGTTTTGACAGAATAAAATAATTGAAACTCTTTTCAAATTCTCGTTTTCACTCTGTAAGATATGCAACACGCAAGAGCGCATTTATACTTATTGGCTTTATACTTTATGACTAATCATTTAAATTCTATGTACACAATCATAAAATATACATATAAGTATCACTCACGTGATTTTATCTGTACCGCTTTCACTTTATACTTCAACTAAAGGCGCGGGAAGCCAGAACGTGTTGTACACAGTCAAATCGCCTAAAATGCGTCCCCGTATTTTAACCGTGCAAATTATAAACACGTGCTGGTTTTCCACGCCTTTAGTTGAATTAGAAGAATTCATGTAAACTAGTCAATTAAACATGTGGCAAGACCACATTTACAGGTTTTTGTAGAATTTTGATACGAAGCGGCCGGATTTGATGCGTGTCTTGACTTAATCTTGCAGACACCAGTTTTCCCTTTCAGATAAGACCGATAGGTTGATACAATATTGTCATTTTGCAGAGAAATCGACTGAGTTTCAATTATTTTTTTCTGTCCATACAACGAATATCTGTGTCTAGAATGTGGCTTCCTTGGATATCAAAATGATGCCCAACAGTTTGGATTTATGCGTCAAATTGTCAATGATATACTGTTTCCACAAGATCTGTCCAAATTGAAATCCTGTTATGACACCTTATACTGCGGCACAGTTGCGACAAAAACCTGGACAAGAAAGAAGGAAGTGCTACCGTTTAAATAGCCCGTTATAGACATCGAGCGAACATGCCATTTTTTAAATGAAATGTTTGCGTACCCGCGACAATTACTTCCCAAGAGGGTTGGAGTATGTGCATCTCTTGTTTGTAGCCGAAAAGAAATTGGTTTAAGCAATTAAATATTATGTATGCAATTATAAAATATATTTGCAATGATGTGTCTCCGACATGATGCTCTTTGCAAAAATAACCTTTTATACGACAACTAATCACTTATTTGAAATGTGTGTAATTTTGAGATGTTCCCCATAAAATGTTCACAATCTGCCATTCACTATCGCCTTCCGACTTACCTCGCAAATGTCTACTAGAAATGAATTGTAACGTTTTGCTAAAATCTGTATTGTTGCCTGTATGGTGTAGGGAATGTTACACGATGATTTACTGTATAACCTTTATGTGTACATTGTATTTATTATGTAGTGAGCAATAGTTATGTATAAAATATTTTATAAGTGACAGTCTTAATCCTGTGCTTATTCAGGACGGAACCGTCAATAAAAATAGTTCCATTACAGCCGGCATGATAAAGGAGATTGTCAATACACTATATGATGCACTCTTCGAACAAGCATGTCGGATAAAAAAGACCTCGTAAATTAAAGAGTTGAGTCATAATGTCATAAAAATCAAATTTAAATAGCGATCTATGTGCTTCTACTACATCATTCGTATACATGGGCCAGGATTGAAAGTATGGTAATGATTGGGATTCGATTCAAAGAAGTGCTTGTATTAATGATAAAAGTAGCAGCAAACATATGCCTATGATAAGTTAACTTAAAATTTAAGTAGTGTCACCTGACACAGTTGCTAAACTAAACTGTTTATCAAATAAAGCTATATAGTTAGCGGAGCGGTTGTAGGTTTCAACACTTTCGTTTCTTGAGTTTTACGCCCATCAAAAGTATTTCACTCTAGTATATATTCGAGTTTCCTTACCATGTGTCTGAGAACGATCAATATTCCCATCCTTTTCTCTACTAAGAGCTACAACTTTCTCATAGAGAGTGGCTCAACCCAATGACTTTCTCAATCGGTGAGAGTTTTAGTGGTAACAAGTCGGAGGACAGGGAGAATAAAAACTCTCCAGCAGATAACTGTAAATAGATATATCTTCAAACCATCGAAAGCTGGATTTGGTGTCATTTTTAATTGCTCACCAGATAACATTTTGAGAAAGTAAGCCAATCAGAGTCACCTTCCGATTGTGCTGAACACATAATTTAAAGTGTTCAGCACAATCAGAAGCTGATTATGATTGAGACTGTAGTTCTATAATACTTTTATGTTACCATAAGATAGACTACATTTTACATTTACAGCTAAACGGCTTTTCATTATTTTCTAACATTGTTCAGAGATCTACTTTTGTTCAAAGATTATTTTGATCACGTGATTGCCCGCCGTGATATTACATTCGCATAGTAATGTGACCATTAAAATTATAAACACAGTAAATAGACGGCCAACACTATGTGTTCGTTCATTCGTGTGTTGTGACCAAAGGGAATGAATAACTACATTCAAATAAAATTTCATCACTTTGCTAAGTACCGACCGACAAGAATTAATTCAATATGTACATTTAAATATTAAAATGAAATAGATCTACAAGCACAATGAATATACAATGACAACTGATTGTTTTATTTAAATACAACTTTTAAACTAAAAGCTTTATGTATATTTCAAAATTTCGATAAATGCAAACTAATAGTTTCTTTCATGAGCACGCGGTAAAGATCGAAATATCCGTCACCGAGGGAGACTGTTTTGGCGGGAACGAGGCTCTGCCGAGTTCTCGCAAAACAGTTACCCGAGGTGAAGGATATTTCCATCTTAACCAAGTGTATCATGATAGAAACTTTTTCTTGTATACCGTCTTGCACTTTAAACAGATTTCTAAATGCAAACTAATCGATATAATACATTATGGTATAAAAACAAGCTATATTCAGATGCTTTGGGAAGTGACGTCACAAAGTTTATAACGTTACGTCACAAGTAACTCACGCGAGTCATACTACATGGGGGTATGTAATATAAGATTTTCCAGCACTGGTGAAAACTGCGGATACCCCGATCCGGTATGCAAGAAGTAATGTTAAGTCATGAGTTTCGATCATAGTATAAATACTTTTTTGGTGAAAGAGAAATTTAACTATTTACACGAACAAGAATCTTAGACTGAAACCTCTTTTTTCACATTTATAAACGTATTATGTTGTCTGATACCAGTTTAATTTATAAATTATTATAAGCACTCATGCTTCAGTACAAGTGAAAATATGTGCATCGATCAACATGAATGCATATTTAATCAGTTTTGTCGCCACTCCAAACATATAATATATACATTTCGCACGAGCTTTCAATCTAGGCCCATCAGGGCATCAGTGTAAACAACATTATACTTGGCGTTCTATAAACGCAAACATATACGACTGAGACAGTAGAAACACAAATGAGATCATATTTGAAGAGACTAGAACTATGTGGCTGAATAATTCCAAAACTAAGCAGGGAAACCAGGACATTGGACACCAGGCAGTTTTAATCAACAATTATAAGGCGAATGGTGCTAGGTTCCCAGCCGTGCAGTGAAATTCTATTGTTATACAGTGAATGTGGCTTAATTTACTTTACAGTAAACAATGGATCTTTTCAAGCCAAATCATATTGGATCTTAACTGTTCAAGTTTAATCAATTCGGATAGATTCTGCCATACCATGGACCTTGGTCATACTAATATGAATGTTCACAAAAAACTGACATAAAAAGGTAACAGTCTAAACAGAGCCATTTAGACCGTGTAATAAATGTGAAAAAGCATGAAAACAATAAACAATTACTATGAAGGGAGATATCTCTGCACTATTTTCTGAGCAAATTTACATAGAGCTAACCGTAATTATGTGCAATTATGTTGTTCTATCAGAAGTTTGATATAAATTCTAAAAATATACTATATCTGGTATTCTTAAACCCGCTGGTAAGTATGTTCTACAGTCAAAAGTGTAATGAAACTCGTCTCTAACCAGAAAACTAGAATGAATGTACCACTCTCTTACACGATCAGCTATTATTACATTCGGTGATAGTGAGTGTAAGGAGCGGTAACTCTGCAAAGGAGAATGAACTAATTTAGTAGGTCAAACCTAAATTTAATTTTCACAACAGTGTTTTCTTACAGTTAAAAGCTCAAGAGTGTGGGAATAATTTTGCCGGTTTTTGGGAAAATGACAGCCGTCCTAGACACCGAGAAGTTAAAATCACAAAAAATAATTTTGTGTGAGTCTGTACTGATAATGTTGTGCATTAATTTACATACATGAGTGTTGTATTAAGAAAGTCATATATTTCCGCGATATCAAGGTATAAAGTCACTAAATTTAGGTCTATAGAAACTGGAAAAAGTGTGCTAAATACATTTCCAAAGACTTACATTATGAAAATAGGCAATACCTATATTAGGTTAAGCATAATTAAATAAAACAAAGTTGTATGGGAGACAGCTTCAACATTTGTGTGCAATATTCTGGTACGAGTTATTTCTCATAGAAATTAGTATGCAGCAGTGCTATTTTCTTTCTATACTTCATAATTATGTTTCAGCTTGGTCAAAACTCCTGTTGCAGTTCGAAAATTGTTATATTGTGTAATCAAGGTCTGCAGTTCTTCTATTTCTATATCGTCTGTGCTTTAATTTAAACCGACCCCAGCAGATTTTGTATAGACGGTGCAGCATTACATTTATGTTGTCATATTTTTACAAAGTTTACGCATTCTGATTTTGTGTGGGTATATGTCAGTTGAGTTATTGTAATTGTTTTCAGTATTCAATTAATTACTAGTACGTTTACCTATAGTCGGGCTTCACCCAAAGGGCGCTTCACGGCCTTTGAGAGTTCCCCGTAATAGTATACATAGTATTGCCGATATATACATGTCATATTATAGTCAGAAAAATAAAACCCTTTGCCGATTTGCCAGGGTAACCCTGCTATAGGCATTTGCAGGGTTTCCTCTGGGTCAGTTTAAATTTAATTTGCGCGAACAAATTTGCAGATCAGAAAAAGTTTGAGCCAGTAGTCTGACCCTTGAGTTTGTTTAAATATGATGGCAATTACACCCCTTCAGTATCAAACTCTGCATATAATTGAGACTAAGTTTATTTTCAATAACAGTTACTATGACCATTTATAAAAACTTAAAGGCTCATACTAACAAGCACATTTACAAGTCTTGGTAAGATGCATATACAGTACACGCAAGGTGTTTTTTCCAAATGTCACCCAGTCACCGCGACAGAAATTCATTCTAGGTGACCAGTCACGGTGACGAGGTCACCCTAAAAAAGTTTTGGTCACCCAAACGGCCACCGCGACCATTTACGATGCGCTGAGATATTCGGTCGCGGTGATTCACGGTGGCCGGTCGCGGTGAATCGCGGTGACCAACTCGACTGAAATAAAGTATTTTACAATTATTTTATTATATTTATTGGTATACAAAATGTAGAATACATCAATTTCTGTAAATACTTTTTATTTTTCATCTACGGTCTCTATTATTAGCACATCGTCGCGCGGTATTTCTGTTCGAATTGCCGCTCGAGTATTACTGCATAAAAAATCATCATTTTTAGATACATGTATAATTGTTTCAAAACGTTTTCTTTCCTTCCTGAACTTATATTTATCACGTTTATGTAGATTTAAAATAATAATTCACGTAAACAATGTGCCGTAATTGGTCAATCTTTTTAATCCCAACTTGCCTTTTGTCAATCACGGTGGGTGTGAAAAATATCGCCTGTAATAAAGGATGACATATTTAACTCAAAAAATTGTTTGCAAACCCAAGCTATTTGACACAATTACTTCTGAAAGATAACTGTCAATGTTGAGTGAATACGCATATTTGTCTGCGGAGATATTGAGTATCTCTGTCTTACGAAAGTCGACAGACAATGCATCGAAAGTGCGTAAATATTTAAATTATTGTAATAATTATATTGTCCAATGTTCGAATTTCTCAAATGCAAAAAAATGATCTAGATTTATATCAAAAAGTTCCGAATGTTGTGTACCCGAAACACAATTGCCGTCTGCTATATTTGGTGTACCGCAAGGTTCAGTTGTGAGACCTCTCTTTGTTGCGTATTATGCTTTCTTTTATATTTAATTTTATTATTTTGTACGGATAACACAAACAACCGGAATATTACGGAAATGCACATTATTAATGACGAAACTTGAATATCAAAACGAGTTGCTTGTTCGCAGCAGGAACGTAGAATCTGTATATTACGTTCCTGTTCGCAGCGTACTTTTTGTTTTGTCATTTACGATTGCCTCTAATTTTTCAGTTTCTGCCAACGTCCATGCTTTCCCAGTTATTTTTTTTTCATTTTGCCAAATAAAGTTATTTTTACTGCAAAGTGTTTTCTATATCAAACGTAAAGCAGCAGGTGTTATGAAGATCAAAGAATGCCGCCGCGATGGCCGGTTTCTTTGATCTTAGTGAGCACATGGTATTAAAAAGAAAAAGTTTGAGACATTGACAATAGATTGATATTTTGGATTATTAGATCATAAGTTTGGAATAGTTAAAGTAAGTTTGTTTTTTAGATTTATTGTGTTGCCGGGGTTGTTTTACTTGATCCTAAAGTATGTTAGTTTGTTGATAAGCGGCATCGTAATTAAAACGATTTGGGCGTCGGAAAGTTTCGAAAAACATCAAATTACAATTATTTTTCTATTTTTTATTGACAATTTAAAGTTAATCAGTAAAAAAACATAACAAATATTCAAGTCTCGACCTGAATGTGGACACCGCGAAACACCGTGACCAGTCACCGCCATGATTCGTGACGTAAATTCATTCCTGTGATGATGGTCACCGCCCCATGACACGCTAATTCGCGGTGACGGGTGACTCAGGGGGCATTTGGGTGACCAAATTTGCGTGGTCACGATGATTGGAGATCGCGGTGATGGGTGACAATTGGAAAAAAACCTTGATGTACTGTACCATAAGGCAAGAATATAATATATATACCAGAGTGTTCAGTAGCTTTGAAACTCGAGGATAATTGACACTTAAGCCTAATTTTTCAAGTTGTATTTTCTTATAAATCTTAATTCTTGCATTAGCCAGCTGCTCATCCCTTTCATAGGCTCGATCTGCTCAAAAATGAAAAATAACACTACATTGTACCCCATTTGTTGCATCTTTCTATGACCTCGCATGTCCTAGTCTAATAAATTCGATGTTGAAGTCACCAAGAAAGTTTTTGGATGGGTGCTTTCTTCTGAGGTTTGACAACTATAAAATATCAGATAAAAAAATGGGTCAAATCGATGAGCCAAATGAATTAGGCCATGGCATGTCCATGAACTGATTTTCATATACATGTAATTATAATTATATTGATTTTTCATGATATACCGTAAACAGTTTTTTAAAAATACAGAAACTTAGAAAGGTTATTACATGTACATGTATATCATTTTATCTTTCTTTTTTGTGGGAAATTAAGCATCTGGGAAGGCGCCAAATATTGATGAAATAATACCCCCAATATATTCATGAACAGTAAAAAAATCCCATCCAGAACAATTGTCAAGTTCAGATTCCAACATGTAAGTCTATAATTTTTAATACTGACCCCCATAAATCATTGACCAATTTTCATAACCCTCTTACTTGTCAACTCACGACGAAACATCAGACTGACTGACTGGCGTGATTGTATTTGTTTTCTGCCCATTACCATATGACCGAGAGTGAGTTACAATTATTGAATGATATAGTTGTACATGTACCTGGTATATCCACAAACATACCGAGTCATATGACTAACAATAGACCAATCAAAATGCATGAACATAGAAACTCATGTAATAAAAATTGCTATTGCCTGGTTTCAAACAGTGGAAAATTTAATTCAAACGTCCAAGATGATATTAAGTCATGCAGATAGTTTAAAGAAATTCTGTGATAAAGCACTTTGTATGAGAGTGTTGAGATGGGTACTAGTATGTCACCAATGCTTAACTTGTTACAGTCTGTAGACAGATTGAAAAGTTGTGTGGTAATACTGTTTCTATTTCAACAGGTAAATTTATGAATGGAAGATTGAAAGAAGATGATGAACACAGTCTCACTAGTAGAGTGCTTCGTCGTACAAACAATACTGACGTCAGAACACAACATCAAAGGATCATGGTGTGTTAAAACATATACATGTGTAACAGTGCTCAAAGTACACAAATACTCTTACAAAGTATATGGATACCCTTACATTTATATAATCTAGCTAGGGAAACAACATTGGATAAAAAACAACACAAAAATATATGATTAAGATACATCAGAGCTAACAAGAACCTTAATGTAGTTTTATTATTTTGGGTCTATATTCTGTACTTGAGTCATATGAAGTGTAGCTTGCTACTTAATGCGCAAATAAACAATTCCAGTGCAAACATTTAATACTGTATTGCTTCTTTAACCTTCATCCTGCTAGCAACAAATGACTCTGCCTAGAATGATGAACAAGTCTGTTTTAGAATTTAACAGGATAAAGGTTAGTACAGTCAAACTTGTATTAAGAGACCGCCCAAGGGAAAGGCCAAAACAGGTCGCTTAATAAAATGGTCTCTTAATACAAAACAACACCGGGGACGACAGCCGTTACCCATAACATGAAAGTACCTAAAGTTGATAAATACAGCCTGCAGTCATAAGGATGGACACTTATCCTTATGAAATTTGACACCTCCGTGTCTAATTGGGACGTTTAAATGCAACTTTAAAACAGTCAATTTCCATAGAAATGATCTGTTTGCACATAAATTGTCGCCTAATACGAACAAAAGACCGATTATGGGTCGCTACATACTGGTCACTGGTCGCGTCAGACAAAAGTCGCTTAATGCAATAACAAAACAGTGTGAAAACTCTCGGGGGGGATTCAAAAGCGGTCGCTTACGACAAAGGTCGCTTAATACACGTGGTCGCATGGGCAAGTTTGACTGTATTTATATTCTGTGTAAATCTTTGTTTTAACAGAGTTATTTGGCTTCTTTCTTTGTAGGTTTCTGAGTCACCAGACATGACTTATGTAGGACAGAACTTTGGAAGGAAACATGTGCATACAAATAAAACAACAAAGTATGTATAAATCAAGAGTTAATATTGTGAGTATGAAGTAAACAGGATGAATTATTGTGATCACTTTTCATACACTATTTGTGATTGTTTAGTTGCTTGTGATCACAATATTGTCCTCTTTTTATGAGAGATGCTCCAAACTCAACTAGACTGTATCTGTTACTATTGCTTGGTATAGTAAGATAAAAAAAAGACAGGACTAAGTCTTGGATTTGACCATCTCTGAAAAAGAAACTGCATTCTCTAAATGGCCAATGTCTCTCAAATTTATACTTGTGTATGAGACATTGTGTGTTCTGTAGATATCTATTTTATCACCTCGTACATTTTTGTGAGTAAGTACCCAGGCTGGTTATAGAATTTTATAGCAGTATACACATTTTTTGTGTGATTCAAGTAGGTCAACTGACGTCCATGGCATTATTTATACTTTATTGAAAAAACTTTGGTGAACCTATAATGTATGTTGACTTGACATCACTGTGTTTTTGACAGGTCTTATGTTGGAATGTATGATGAGGGTACGGGGAAGATGAGGATCTGTGATGCACAGCTGTTTCATATGATGCCTCGTATACCAGGTGAGTCAGACTTTATGAAGACAATCTAACCTGTCTGAAGCAGACGGCAAACAACTGATCACAATCTTGAAATCACGTGGCACAAATGATTGCAATATACAATCACCCAGCTTTGGGAAGTCAGGTTCTCTCATTTACATGTCAAGGTCACACTAGTGAAGGTGAAGATATCTGATAATCTGCACATACTTTCATCTGACATCTGGCTTACTGCTTAGTGGTTGTTTCCTTCTGCTCTAGATGATCCATTTCTCCGTATTTTTTACGAGCTACACTTCAGTGGATAGGAGTAGCAAGCATTGTTGGTTGTCAGAAAGATCATTTCTTTGAACCCTTATCCAGATACGAGATAAAATGATACACATGTATTTTCATTTACAGTCTTTACTTTATGCAAATGAATTGTAAAATATTTTTTCCATGTTTTGTCTGTTACAGGAACAGATGATGTGGATAGCAGTGAAATAAGTTCGGTCCCAAAAGATCAGAACTATGTGGAAAAGGTATGAACTGTAGTTTCTTTAAATATGCAGTATAATATTTCAAGAGTTGTTAAGGATATTTTGTGGTCATATGGTCCCTAAAGATAGGAGGTATTATAGTTTCACATGTGGCAGGCAATGTCTATTTAGTTGTCTCATGATTTTATACCAAATTTGCTCACAGTGTGAATGGACATAGAATCTCAGCCAAGATGGATAACCAACTGAATCACCATAGAAAATTCTGAGTTATTTCCCTTAGATAGCAAGAATCAAGCCAATTTAGCCTTGTACACTCTTTAACTCAAACGGCTTTTATCAAATCATCACCAAATCTGGTCATATGTTTAAAGGCATAATATTTCCTCCAAGTTTGATAATTTAAAATGCTTCTGGATAAGTCTCTCAAACAAATTAAATAACTGCCAGATTGTCTCAGGTATTACAGAGTTTCTTCCCCTTGAATTGCCAAAATTCAGCCAAACTACCCTTGCTCCCTCACGAACATGTAAAGTTTTCATCTAATCAAGACGACCCTGGTGAAAATGATTATGGGCATTCTATCTCTAGCAAGTTTAATGCTCGGGCACATCTGAGTTGCTGCCCTTGATTGGCCAAAATGTTTACAAAATAGTACATAATTTGTTCAGATGAATGCCAAACCTAGAAGTTAAAATGATATCAGAGTAAGTTTAACTACCAGCAACGTGTCCGGGGCACTTTTGAGTTACTGCCCTTGAATTTTTGGTTTTCAAAATTTTGAGAAGATAGCACTGTAGAGTATAATCTGAAATAGTTTTCATCATATCAACAACAAGGTGAACAAACCGGCTTGATCTTTTTATAGCATAATGCCTCAGCCATGTTTTTACACTCAAGAGTTACTGTACTTGCATTTGAGAAACTATGTCAAAGAAGTGCATAAACCTCTCTCTGGCTCTTAAAGTTTTTATTTGATTACCATCAAACCTGTTCGAGATAATATATGGGCGTAATATCTTGGCTAGGTTTAATAACCAGTTAAATCCATCCTGGAACTCATGAGTTACTGCCCTTGAACTATTTGAATTGCGCCAAATAAGCACTGTCTACTTTCAAGAAAACCCTTAACATAGTCACCACCAAATCTAGTCACATTATTTATAGGCATAATAAAATTATATTGGCCATGTTCTTCAACCAGTCAAGATTGCTTAAGGTTTTGAAATGTGTTGAGTTACTGCCCTTGAAATAACTGTAAAGATTGTAGCAAATAAGTCCCAAAAACATGGGGGGAAAACACCAAATGATATAAATAAAGCAAGCAATATTTTTGTAAGGTTTATCAGGTTAGGTTTGTCAGGTTGTAAGGTTTGTAATTTGTACATTTGTCAGGTAGGTTTGTCAGGTTGTAAGATTTGTCAAGTTGTATGTTTTGTTTTTAGTTAGGAATGCTGACTGAGGCCTTTGGTAGTAAATGGAAGAAGTCGGCTCTCGAGAAATCACAGAGAAACCGGGTAGATGAGCAGACAATGAAGGATCATTTAGCAGCTGATATTGACCATGGAAAGGAACAGGCTAAATTTCAGCAGCAGAAACAAGGTGTGTGTAATTATTGTTGTCATCTCTGTGTGTTCTGTGAAGATATAAAATGTGATAATACAAATTATTACAACATGGTCTAGACAGTTACACAGGTCAATGCTTAGTTCAATAATAAGTAAAACTTTTTCATTCACATGGTCACATGTTTCTGTCTTGACAAAAATGAGCATCATTACATTTACCCCCAATAAATATCGAAGATGGACTTGTTCACGTTTACATTTTGACAGTGCCATTATGATTCATAGAGGTACTTACTGAAACTTTACTGACTGATAAGCAAACAGAGCAGATCATGATCAGACTGTGTACATGTACAGGATGATCATGATCTGCACTAGGTACTGAAGTAAAAACACTTGGTCCTTGTAGGCTTTGGAGTAAAGTGAGTGACCTTGATTCAGTCTTACTATTCATTACTTTGGTTTCATAGAAATATATATGATGCTGATCGATGATTGTCCGTCGTCCGTCAACATTTTGATTCAAATGACATCTCCTCTGAAACCTCTAGGCCAATGTTGATAAAACTATGCAGGAATGTTCCTTGCATGAAGCTCTACCAAAATTGTTCAAAGAATTCCATTCCATGCAGAACTCTGGTTGCTAGGGCAACAAATAGGAAAAACTTTAAAAATCTTCTTCTCTGAAACCACAAGGCCTAGAGCTTAGATATTTGGCATGTAGCATTGTCTAGTGGACCTCTACCAAGATTGTTCAAATTATGACCCCCGGGTCAAAATTGACCCGCCGGAGCGCTGCCTTAGTTTTTGCATAGGAATATATAGGGAAAACTTTAAAAATCTTCTTCTCTGAAACCACAAGGCCTAGAGCTATGATATTTGGCATGTAGCATTGTCTAGTAGACCTCTACCAAGTTTGTTCAAATTATGACCCCCGGGTCAAAATTGACCCCGCTCCCTGGGGGTCACTTAGTTTTGCATAGGAAAAACTTAAAAAATCTTCTTCTCTGAAACCACAAGGCCTAGAGCTTAGATATTTGGCATGTAGCATTGGCTAGTGGACTTCTACCAAGATTGTTCAAATTTTGAGCCCTGGGTCAAAATTGACCCTGCCCCGGGGGTCACTTACTTTTGCATAGGAATATATAGGAAAAACTTTAAAAATCTTCTTCTCTGAAACCACAAGGCCTAGAGCTTAGATATTTGGCATGTAGCATTGGCTAGTGGACCTCTACCAAGATTGTTCAAATTATGAGCCCCGATCAAAATCACCCTTGCACCGGGCAGGTCACTTAGTTTTACATAGGCTTATATAGTAAAAACTTTAAAAATCTTCTTCTCTGAAACCACAAGGCCTAGAGCTTAGATATTTGGCATGTAGCATTGGCTAGTGGACCTCTACCGATATTGTTCAAATTATGACCCCCGGGTCAAAATTGACCCCGCCCCGGGGGTCACTTAGTTTTGCATAGGAATATATAGTAAAAACTTAAAAAACCTTCTTCTCTGAAACCACAAGGCCTAGAGCTTAGATATTTGGCATGTAGCATTGCCTAGTAGACCTCTTTAAAGTTTGTTCAAATTATGCCCCTGGGGTCAAAATTGACCTTGCCCGGGGGGATCATTTGTTTTACAAAGGCGTATATAGGAAAACTTATTTGGTATATAACATTATCTAGTGATCTTCCACCAGGCAAGTGGACTTGTACCAAGGTGAGCGATATAGGGCCATCTTGGCCCTCTTGTTAAATTAAGAATTACAAACCACTTGAATGTATTTCTTTATGTTATTTTGCTTTTCATGACATTGTTTTAGATCTCTGAAAGTTCTATGTTATTGTAGAATAAATTGTCTCTCTCATTGCAGTATTGCATTAGTACTTGTATATGTCTTCATATTTTGCACAAAATGAAAGATCTATGTAGTATATATGTGTTTTATATGATTCATGTTATTTGTTTTCAGATGAAGAAAAAACAGGTTTTGAAGTGATTCCACCGTGCAATAGAACAGCAGATGATGTTGAAGATGTGTATAAACTGTCTGACAGTGAGTAACCTCATGGACAAACTTTATTCTTACATTTTACGGAATGAACATGATGAAAGAATCTATTGATTTGTAATGGGAAATACAATGTACTTGTCCATATTTTTGCATGTTGCAATGCATAATTATATTGCTGTGTTGACTTTGACCCAAAGCAGTGCAGAGGACAGTTGGCTGGGTTTTTTTTTTTTTGAACTGTTAAATTTGACTTGATGGCATACTCAGCCAGTCTGTAATGAAATGACAGCACAATAGAACACTGTGAATTGCCTGACATCAGTTTATAATAGTGTATTCATAGAATAATCTGCTAGGTTTCAGGTGTATTTCTCTAGTACAAAGGGGAGTTCAACCTGGAGGTTGGGGGCTCTAGCCTCACTGGGATCATGACCGTACTTCCTCATATGACACCAGTACTAGTTTTTCCAGGAAGGGGACTCGAGAGTGACTCGATAAGCTAGAAGCTTTCTTTACAATCGAGCTAAAATAAATTAGAATAAACTAAACTAGGACAGTGGGTGGGTTAAAATGGCTTGAACATTAGGAAAGGAATGAATCTCTCCATGAATTGTCTGCTCGGCCTCATCTATAATGACATCGCATTATCCACTGCTAGCTGCTTATTTCCAAGGCTTTGTTTATAATAATTTAGTTTTAAAGTACTAAAGAAAGTAATTCCTTAGTGAAGAGATTGGCTTAAGGTTGTATCAAATTGCGTCCAGGATTCAAATCTGCAACACTGTTGCTCAACCCATACACCACAATGCTTCCCATATAATTTGCTAGTTTATTGGAAACAGTATTGATGGTGGTATGTAGGATTCTGTATCTGTTCCAGTACTGTCTGAGGTTGATATGGGTGCTCTACAGAAACCAGCCACAGTGCTCTTTGAAAACACACCGGAAAAAGTGAAGGAATGGAAAGAAAATAAAACGTAATTACATCTTTGTTATTGACATATGGATGGAGAGCAGTTTAATGGTCATTAAAACTTACCATAGTCCATTCCTAAATCTGTGTAATTTTAATTTTTGATAATTTGTTTATTCGTGATTGCAAAACAACTTCTTACAACTTGATTAATCTCGCTTGAGACTAAACTGTGAATTTCATTTGTTTCACATAATGTTGAGTGGCTAAACTGTGAATTTCATTTGTTTCACATAATGTTGTGTGGCTAAACTGTTAACTTCATTTGTTTCACATAATGGTGTGTGGCTAAACTGTGAACTTCATTTGTTTCACATAATGGTGTGTGGCTAAACTGTGAACTTCATTTGTTTCACATACTATTATGTTCATTTCCGTAATACTTACATGTACTGTCATGTGATCTTCATTTGTCTATTATGTGACTGAACTGAGCACTACATTTTTGTGAACTTTTATGTCACTCTGATTCATTTCATGCACTGTTATATTGATTGATTTCTGTCATGTGACTTAAAGCAAATGACAACAGAATAGATAGCACATTACTGTCCTTTAAATGTGTGTATTCTATATAACTGATATCATGTGTTATACATAATGCCATGCAGTGGTAAGACATATGTCTGAACTTGAATTTGAATGTAAACTTTGTTTGATCTACCCCTCTATAGTCTAACTTTTACTGAAAGTAAGTCTATCATGCACTTCTGGAAAAGTATTATAGATTCATGAAACTTCACACAAATATTACGAAGTATGCATGATGTGTTTTTCTTTTAATGTTTTGTCAACTCGTTCAGCTTTAATATCTAGACAAATGCTAGATATGACCCTTGGCTGGACACTTCTTTATGCTTCAGCTATCCAATGTATGTAATAAATCTTTATGTTTTCGTTTTCAACTATCCAACATCATATATAATGTAGTAAACTTTTGTGTTTTCAGCTATCCAACATAATTATGTACTAAACTTTTGTGTTTTCAGCTATCCAACATAATTATATAGTAAACTTTTGTGTTTTCAGCTTTCTAACATAATAATGTAGTAAACTTTTGTGTTTTCAGCTATCCAACATAATTTTGTAGTAAACTTTTGTGTTTCCAGCTATCCAACATAATAATGTAGTAAACTTTTTGTGTTTTCAGCTATCCAACATAATTCTGTAGTAAACTTTTGTGTTTTCAGCTATCCAACATAATTATGTAGTAAACTTTTGTGTTTTCAGCTATCCAACGTATGTAGTAAACCAGGTGTCTGGCATGCCTCTGGATCCTGAACTTCGCTGGCATAGATGTAAATGTTTGATTTACCTTCATTACATGATACACTTGTATAAACTTACAGCAAGACAATTCAGAGAGAGAGGTTAGTATTCGAGTTTAATGAAACCTTTATAGGGAAACAAATTGTGATTTTTGGCTGGACTTGCTGGAGAATACAGGTTGCTTTGGCAGTCACCCTTGGGTTAAAATTGCTGGTGCAGTTTGGTTGGTTTTTGAATGCAAGTTCTTGTAGGAAGCACGGACTGTCATGTTCTGCAGGCTATGGAGGATGTAGGGGTACATGCTGTTCAAACAGTATGAAGGTCGACAGTGAAGGTTTCGAACCTGTTGTTTGAGAACATTGAACTGTTTCTTGCAAAGAGTTGTGAAATGTCTTGTATTTATAGGCACATATACAGTAAATGGTAAAGTACATTATGTACTTTTTTTGTTAAGATGCAATTCAATTATCCTTAAATAACTCATTTTACTGTATGACTTGTGATAAGGATGATGTAAAAATATGGTCTGAAGGTGTAAGAAATACTAATCTTTATATATATCCTAAACTGTAAAGATTATATCATGGGACACTTTTTGTTATGACCTGGCTTATTTTATAAAGATTTGTTACTCAAGATTGGAAAGCATATATTTTGTTTTAGTCTATTATATACCATCCTAAAAGGTATTCTTGAAGTGTGACTTTTACTAAGTAAACCATCTAGCACTCTTGTGAATTTGCAATGTAAATCGGGTGGGTGGGGTACATTGACCCAACTGGTAATAAAAGTACAAAAACATAGCATTTTTGTTGCAAGAATATTAAAGAAACGTAAAAATTACATAATGCTTGCATCAAAATAATAGATCAGAGCATTTTTTGTTTTACTAGGATCTATATTATTTTGATAGTTAAAGTCAAGGTCTTTCAAATAGTACTATTTGAAAGACCTTGTTAAAGTTGACTATTCATGAAAACCTTTCAAGTAATAAAGGGTGCCTTTAAACATGATGCATTTTTCAAAGGTCCCGACTGGAATTTTGTTGAGGACTTTTTTTCTATACGCCTACAAGGTTTAAAGTTTTTTAGGAAATGAAGAAAGTTTCTGTTGGAATTTGTTTAGGGTACAGCTGATATTTTTGATAAAATGACTTGCCTATTGTTGCATATGGTTATAAGTCAATAACTTACCTACTACCAATCGAGTTGAGACAGTTTAGTTTCAGCTTGTCTGGTATAAACAAGGAACACAATCCTTTCAACTAATATTACAGTGTTTATTTGATGGAGTTCAGAACTTACTGCAGGCTTGTCGTGTGTTAAATTAGATGATTTAATATGAGTATTTTGAGAGACTTCTGTCTTTTTCATTTATAGATCTTTTTCCAAAAGACTGTCCGGGTCTTATAAAAACCAAACTTAGAGACAATTTCACCAAAGAAGCAGTCAGGGCAAGGTAAGATACTGTATTATGTTGTTTCTCTAGTTCATAATTTCTGTTGTTCTGACAAGATTTTCTTTTAGATAATTTCAAAAATATTTGTTTATTAGCATGCTGTTGTCATTGTCAGACAGACTGGCTGGCTTCTGTGGATATGAAACTTAACCTATGTGTAGCTTAAAAAGATGCATCTCTTAAGAGCAGCTTGATTGCAGTACTTAAAATAAAGTCAGATAGTTTTTTGGCATAAACATTACACTGTTCATCGCCACAATATACATGTACCAATATACGATAAAAATAAGTGTTTGATCCATATCAGAAGCAAGAATAAGTTAAGTTTGTGAAGGCGCTAGATTGCTATAAATGTGTATTCACTTTCTTGTTTATTTCACATGTAGTCAAGTTCACTTTTACTATGAGTAGACAAGCATTTACAGTTTTATGTAGGAATTAATGGTCTATGGAGATATAACTTGACTTGTAGTTTACTGATTAAAATGCACATTTTTTACTTCTCTCTTTGTGAATCCATAAAAATGGGTTGTTAAAAATACCCACTGCCAGAGGACTTGGGTCATTGCAAATGAAATAATATCTACACTTTTACAGAAAACTTTTTAAAACATTTGTCCAATAATTTCATGGAAATGAACTTTTGTTAGCCCTCTTCCTGTTTTTATTTGCCAAAAGACATGATTGCCAGTTTCCCAATTAAATCTATCTATACAGTAAAGTTGCCATATTAAGACTGGCCTCGATATTAAGAGCAAACATTTTGGAATCGGAACCAACTGGCCCATTTTAGAGTAAAAAGGTCGCGATAAAAAAATACTATTTCGTTAATAAGATTGCTTTATACCAGTCAAAAGGGTGGTCATATTAGAGGAACTTTACTTTATTTTAAGCTCTGATTACTTATCAGCAAATGATTTTAAGAAGAACGTTTTTCCTGTAAGAGTTACAATGTATAAGCTTGCATTTTATAAAGATTGGTCATAAAAGAGACCACATTGATTGAGGGTCATAGGTTTGAGCCCTGCTACCGACCACGTCTCTTTGTGTGAGAAAGTTGGCAGTTTCTAATGGAGGATAGGGTTTTTGTACTGGTTCTTCCCAGGAAGGATTGTTAGGTAAACTGCCTGTCTGTAAAAATGACCAAAAGTATGGTTGGAAGGGGCGTTATACTCCTACAACAACAATAACAACAACAACAATAACAACATACAGAGATCTCCATGGGGTATATTAGATTTTAACTGCAAATAGCAAAAAGCCAGGTTTTTTTAATTAACATTAAACTTACTTGCATACAGATATACAGCTACATTTGTTTTCTTAGTAAGTCTATATTAAAATTGTGTTGTGCAGTATGTCAGGTTTTTAGTGTATTTATTTCAGATGTATGCCAAGTCGAATGAAGGACAGACTTGCTGCTTACATACTAACTCTGTGCCTGTTGATAGATGAATTCACACTAGATCTCACAGACATAATGCAGGATATGAAATTAGAAAGAAGCAAGTAAGTGTGAATTATACACATTGTACAGGAGTTCATAGAATAGTAGAAGTTGGCATATTTTTATTTGTAAGAGATTTTGACCTTTCCTTTAGATTCTGATATTTCAGCTATAAATATAAACTTGTACCATGAGCCTCTAGTTTTAATGTTTTTTCAGTTTTGATTTAGTTTGTAGAAACAAATATTTAATAACAGCAAATTTGTTTTGAAGGCAGCCCTTGTACCTCCCCTTATACAATATATTCCATCATTCAGTGAGTCAAGACCCATTGGTGGGAGTATAAATGGGAGTAGCAGAATTTGACATAATCAAAACAAAAGTTAGAGGATGTTATAAAGATGCTGTTTAATTTCAACATTACCTTGTTATGTACTTTATGAGTGTGTATTAATGATTTTTTGCTCATCCTGTTGACAGAAGGTTATTGTCCGTTCCATTAGTTCGTAACCTAGTGGTCTTTTTCCTCATGCACAACTTGGTCAGGTGTTTGTCCCGTAATTACTCAGGCGAGTTCCAATGGGCACCGATGATTTGTCCGCCCAAAATTTGTTAAGGCTCTAAAACCCCCCCCCCCCCCCCCACCACCCCCCAAACCTCTAGAGGCTCTGTTTCCCCAAATATCCTGGAAATTTTTCAAAAAATTTTTTTTTCTTTTTTCTCAGCAATTTGTAAAAGCGTTGTACTGGGGGGGCCAAAAAAGGCCGCCATCCTGGCCCTCTTGTTTGTCATACTGACAGAAGGTATAATATTTGTAATTTGTTTTATTGTTGCCTGTTATAGTTTATAATCTGTAGAGCAGACCAATAATAATACATCTGTATGTAATTACAGGTTATTCTTAATACTGAAATCTCTGGGATGTAAAATAAACAAGAAAGTGAAGAACGAGGAGGAACGATACCTGGCTCGACTAAAGATCCCGCTAGAATTTCCACAGAAACCATTGTTTAAACAAGCACGCTCAAAGAAAAGATAACCTACTGGAGTTTCCATAGAAACCATTGTTTAAAGCAAACATGTTCAATGAAAATATAACTTCATGAACTGGGATTTATCAGTGATAATGACCATGTTATATTTATGTGCTTTTAGATCAATAAAGAAAAAGAATAACTTTAAAGTCTTTATACATGTATAAAGGTTTGGCCAGCCAACATATGAGAACTGGGAAAGGCCAGAGATAGAGTAAAACTCGGGTCAAATGTTCACCATTTCGAGACGATGAGTAGAACCCATGATCTGGTCATGTTGGGTCAAGGTCACAACTTAATGTCAAAGGTTTGAGTCTTTGAATTTCCTGTCTGCTCCATATCACTTTAAGCCTCTAAAGAATTTTGATGAAACTGTGGTCAATTGTTTACCTCATCAAGTTAATGTGCAGAACCCATGATCAGGCCATGCCGACTCAAGGTCAAGGTCACAACTTTAGCGCACAGATTTAAGTCTGTCCGCTCGCAAAACCTACACATACCTACTTCACAGAGGCCTTTTCTTTGATCACTTGAAGAGATCAGTAACTTATTTGCCTTTAAGAAATTGACGCTGTGAATCTCTGAGAGAAAACTACACTCGTAACATTAATTCCTACAAATTGAATGTTCCTATTTGCGTTGGGAATATAGCTGCCTTTTAGACTGCCTTGTTTCAGATAAAAGAAGTGGTAAATATATGTAATGCAAGTCGGAAATAATAAAAGATAACAGTATATGAAGGTGTTGTTTTGTAACTTTTCCCAGAACTTAACAAAAAAACTCAGTAAGTTCTTTCTTATAAGTTACTAGAAAAAAGTTCTGATATCACTTTTATTAAGTTTTTTTTATCAAAGTTACATCTCTCCATCTGTGAAAGTTGTGCTGCACATTTACTCAAAAAGTATTCACCGCAGAACGGGGTATTTGATTCAACCGGTGAAAGGGGGAATATGATTTTTTAAAGTTTCCTGGAAAGAGTAGTTTTGACCCTTGTTAACCTTAGTATTCTATTCCCTGGCACATGTGTAAAGGAGACAACTTCAACCAGTAAATGCACTGATATAGAACTTGTTTCTCTTGCCTGTGGAGCTTTTTGAAACGGCTTATCTGGTACTGCATTCTCATTGTAAGAAAAGGGCTCTATAGTCAGTGTAACATATTATTAGTGTGGGAGAGAGGTATATAGTAACAGCTTCATCTTGCGCTTTGCCCTTCTATGTGGCTGACCTAGTTACAGACTTGAGCCGGTATATTTACAAATATCCGGAAACTTCCTAGGAACTACCTACAGAAAAGTTCTTACATGGTTATACACTTAAGTATGAGTTTTGTTCAGAATATACATGTTTTATTTATGAATACCAATTGAGCCCGTACATGAGAAAAAAACTGTTCAAAAGTCAAAGTAAGCTAAATTAATGTAGAAAGTATCTACTGCACTATATAAGATATGACGTATAAACATTATACCTCTGATGGACAAGATTTGAATGGACGGCTTCAATAATCCTTTGACGTGTATAACTTGCCACTTCATTTATAAAGTGTAACTCCTGTAAAGACCGGCATAAAGTGGTCTTATTATGGTGAAATTTTTGTGGTGTTAATTTACTGACGTATAGACATACAACTTGTTTTTACAGATGTGCTTTGTACCATTTATTCTCTCCTATGCGTTTTTTTTAATCGAACAGAGTACGTGTTTTAAATATAGCGCAGTATTTTTTCTTTGATATTGAAAAAACACTGTTCGTGAAGAAAACCATGCTGAACATGACTATCAAAGATAGGTGTATGACAACATTACACATTTCTACCGTTATTTTTACAGCCAATTCAGTATTCTACACGAGCAAATAGCAAATGATCATCGGAATTGAAAAAATGTAAGTAGCATGAATTGTCAATAGAGCAGTGTAAATATGGAGACAAAACATTGTCTTTTTCTTTTTCAATACTTGTGAATTGTCCGCCAAAATGAGATATTAGTCTAGTTAATAATATTTGTCTATATAATAGAATCATTCGAATACAGTCTTTGTATTTAGGGCATTGCAAAGAGAAGTAAAAATCGGATAGCGTGTCAAATTGTACTACTTTAAATGGTATCGAAAACAAAGTTCATTGTTCACGTATATTAGACTACTTCAGATGAATGAGCATATCAAAAGAAAAAAGAAATTAGCAAAGGTCTACTGGCAGACTACATTGTACTTGATGGAAATAGGTTGACTTGCTTGGATATTCAAAATCCCAAAATATACCACCGTATACAAGACCTACATAATGCCGACACCAAACAATTTCAAATACATATGCAATAAAAATAGATTTATATGCATACGTTGATGTTGTAATGTATTCATATCCCCTGGAATCAATCTTTTAATTTGTTGGACGATGTCATTTTAATCTCTAGCTAATCTTGGTTTAGATATAATTTAAGTCATATATCTTTTAAATTACAAGACATGGTCCTGCGCTGTTAAAAATAGATCCCCTATAAATAATTCATATTTGCTTTCTATCGTTATCTATGATCCGAGCCCATTATTGCAGTCATAATTCACAAAGGGACACAGAAACTCATCTCCATTTCAAATACTAGAAACCTTATTCAAATTTTCATGAGCGACTGATAAGTGTATTATAGTACAATTCATTTTTATTTTTTGTAAGTTTTATTACGTTTTATCTTCCTATTTAGTGAAACCAACAAAACAATTATAGCGTTTAATATAAATCCATTATAGACTAGATTTAATTTATGCCAGAAAAGAACTGACTACATTGTATATAACCGTCTGTAGCCGGGTTTTTTTATCATCATTTTCTGTTATAAATTTTACTTTTTTGCCTTCTAAATCAAATTTCTTGGAGATAAATTAATGGAAGTTACTGCAGACCCGACGAAATAGGACATTTATGTTTTATAGTAGATACATCCGTGTTTAACATGAAACTGATAGCCGGTGGAACGGGCAAGAGCATAATTTTGAACAGCATTTAGATTTATTACCTCGTAACTTGAGTAAAATATTATGCAAATTTCAAACAACAAATCATAGTATGCCAGTAGAATAAGGTAAACATTTGAATATTGAAAGAAAGTTAAGGCTTTGCTATCTATGTGCTGAAAATTGTTTGGGAGATTTTTTTGAGAATTTCATTACTTGTTTGAATGTAACCATTTTAAATTTCCTCGTAGAAAATTCTAAAGTAGTTACTATTTTACAAGAGCTAGTACTCACAATACGACTTATGAATACCAAAGATAGAGATAAACTCATTAGATTATAACTCATATTGTAAACCTACTTGTATCATGTCTGACTCTCCGTAGACCCTAGGATTAGATAATAACATATTATACCTTAACTTATCCAAATGAAAATTACTACATCATATGATTGATTTGCACTCATCCGCCAGTTCCATGTACATGCATTGATCAAATGTAACTTTATTCTTTATTTAATCGTTTCATATATGTATTAGGTATTACATCATGCCACATGTATATTGTATGCCTAGGTAGAAATAAACCTTGAAGATACCGCTGAAGTTTTATGAAAAGCACATCGTTGTTTTGTTTCACTAACACCTCTATTGCTACTGTAAAACAATAATTCAGTGATCCAGAACAAGATAACAAAGAGAACTAATTAAAGTTGCAATTGTTATTCCAAACAGGTAAAATATTTCCAAAGGTGAACAGGTTTATTTAATGAATTATTCCTGTATGCCAACTAATGGCAACTTTGTTTCAGAATGAATAATTCATGAATTTGTCTACATGAAGCAAAACAGAGACGAGAACTGAATGTGTTTTAATGTTCGAAAGCTTCAGAGTTAAAGTTAGACTGCACAGCTTGTAGAGACGTCACATGAAACTGTGAACAGAGAGAGAGAGAGACTGTTTCGCTCAACTGTGACGTTTCTCAGTAACGTTTCTGTGCGTCACTAATAATTGCAAAATTACCAATTAAAACTAACTACGTCACCAGAGTCAGACGTTTGCTTTATTTATTTTAATCTAATCATTTTGGATATCAAGTTCTAATGATTCCTTTGCGCCTACACGTCACCCAAAAAGTTCACTTGCAAAGTTGCAGATTTTTAATAAAAGATAATAGTCGTCGTAACTAATCGATACCATATGAAGTTCCACAATACGGATCAAAGTGTTTTACCAGAATTTTTCACCATATATTCTAGGTGTTTGGCGAGAATTTTCCACAACAGTGTTTGGCGAGAATTTTCCAACATATATTCTAGGTGTTTGGCGAGAATTTTCCACAAATGTAACTTTCAGAATCCTATGAGAATTTTCCAATATACTAAGTTTTGGTGAGAATTTTCACCATACATTCTGGTGTTTGTCGAGAATTTTCCCAATATGTAATCTGATATGAGGACCATTTCTGGTCATGTTCAAAAGAATCAGGAAATAACATCCTTTCAATAGCGTTGATATGGGGTATGTGTCTTAACTGATACAGGAAATCTGGTCTTTTGAATCGAAATAACTCCTTTGTCTTTCTGATGTGCAGTAATTACATGTATCAAACCACGAAGGTTTCTGCTGGTACAGATATTATATAAATATACGTTCGCGTCGTTTCGTCGTATTTCACGTCGTTCTGTTGTGTTATCATATGTCTTCTCTATCCCTTGATATTATTATGCCATCTCTTCATGTGCCAACGTATGTGCTTAGTAAATCTACGGAGATGTATAAACAAAAGTTGACACCAAACTGTAAATCACTTGAAATGGCAAGTCTTTCGTCATCTAAAGTACATGTAAATATTTAAATTTCAAATTTGCAAAATACTGTCTCTGTATTTTTGCGATGGTTTGGTGATATTTTTTGCCACATCACAATGATCATACATGTTATAAAGACTTCACGTGGAATGCTATCAGTAAATTAATGGTATTGTTTTTTCCCTTGAACAGGTTCTCGTGATGTTCCAGTTCATCCAATAAATACCGAGTCCTTCACCCGTGCAATCTTCTGCTCGCATGTTACCCTCGCATGCGACCCACAGTGTGTTTTGGCCTCGCGTTCCAGTCCCCTCATTAACCTAATATACATAGGACTTTCAGTCCTAGTCTGTCTTGACCCGTTTGACTGCAGAATACTCGTTATATCCCCGGAAATGGGCTTAGTATAATTAGAGATTTGTAAACGTGACGGCGAAGTCGTTCCTGAAATCTTGGTCGTAGGAGTGCTCGAGTTATCACGAATTTTGTTATCGTAAGCTCTTTTGCTGTGTTTCAACGAGTACAGATCGCTTAGGTTAATTCCTTTCTTTCTCAGATAGATTTTATTATTTGCTATAAATGAACATTTAGTAAGCCTTAGAGTACGTTTGATCTTAAACGAGGAGTCTGTCCGATTTGTACTATAGTTGAAGGTCAGTTGTGGCAGATACAGGTGCATTGTTCCTTCAGCGTAAAGCGGAAGTCGTTGGTTCATGAATATAACCGAACGTTCCGAGTTTCCGTTTGAACTTCCGCTTCTTCTGCTTCTGATCAACTTTCCTTTCGGAAAACATTTATGCGCGTGAGCACTCCCGGTAAATTCGTCTTGCACCGGCGGAGTCGGCGTTTGGAGAGGGTCACTTTCCTTTTTTGCCGACATGACAAATTTTCCTTCAACGTAAATCCGTGAACGACGTCACAACCGTTTGGTTTTACACAGCTAATAAAAATCGCTTATTTTTCATTTATTTAACTAACGATGACATAATCCTACAAAATAAACTTAAAAGGCTATCCAGATTTCATCAGCAATGCAGAGAAATAAACGATTAATTATTTAATCACATTATTGAACGCCTGGATCATTGGTCTGACATCAGATTTACAGATCCAAAAGAGAATTATGTTAAATAAATACACCTTATGCAAATAACAGATGAATTATAAAGTATAATAGAAGTTTTGTTTTCTATACATAATCATACAAAGACATGCACAATATAAATACCTTTTCCCCTGCATTTTAAAAGAAGCAGCTTTGATAGGTATCAAATACAATTGTTCAAATCATAGGGATTTTGTCACCGCATTTCACTTGTTCAATTGGTACGCGATCAGATAAATGACACCGAAATGAACGACTTCATAAACTCATATAAAGAGAAATATAGCCATTATAATTAAAAACGGATTTAATATTTTCAGAGTAGTTTTAAATCATCTACTCGAAATGCATTGTTACAAGCATTCTCAGTGCATTAAATTTTCATATTCCTTAACAAATCCATGTATCTCCTGACTTTCTGTACAATGTATAATCTTTCTCTCTTTATGACCGTTTCTCCATCAACCAAGGGAAAAGGATACCATTGTGCTTCTTGAAAGTAGAACAATCCTACTCACCGAATATCTTAATTAGAAAAGACGATTAGAAAACAGGTTAGAAAGGGTCCCGCCATAGGTTTACACCAAACCATATGAAGGATATAGGTCTATAATACAGGGATAAGCAAGTTTACAGTTTGACCTACTTTCTGATCTAATCAAATGCTCTCAATTTCATTCAAAAAAGCAAATTGTATTATCCATATTGACTCAATATCTCAAATATGGAAATGATTATTTCACTTATGTTTCCAATAAGTGAGACTGTGACATCACAGAGCTAAGCTCCGCCTAAAATCTCTATATTTCAATAAAAGTATTGTCTGTACACGGGACAAACTGTAAGACGGTATAAGTCCATATTACAGGAATAAACAAACTTATTGCATCGGTTCGCTGACGCTCCTTCGCAATAAATTTGCTTATTCCTGTAATATAGACCTATAACCTATACTTATTGCGAGGGAGCGTCAGCGAACCGATGCAAAACGTTTGTTTATTCCTGTTATATGGACCTGTAAGCGGCTGACAATTTGTACAGAGATATCTGTTTAAAATAGAGAGATATCTCTTAAACTTAGATAGATATCTCTGTAACTTTGACATATACATGTATCTGTAAAAATTAGGAAGATATCTCTCAAATGATGTTAAAAAGATATCTTTGTAAGTAGAAGAGATATATCATAATGTGCATGAGACTATCTTTCTGTGATTCAACTGAGAGAGAGATATCTCTATTTGGAATAAATAGTAAAACAGTGATTTGCCATAGATATCTTCCTATAATACTATATCTTACGACCACAATGGAAATAAGGGTTTATCTTATTTTGCGCTATTCTTAACATAGAATGTTGACTTACGTGACTATACTTATTCACACGTGTTGTTTATTGTCAATTGTCTGTTTTAGTTATACATTGTAAATTGTAATTGTACATTTTATGTTTAAATAAATCTACCTATCTAACCCAAACCTTTGTAAGAAATTTCCAACCTTCTCACATAAACATATATGGTCGGTAGCAGGGCTCGAACCCTTTTTTGAAGTTTCATTTGTTAATATGTCATTTAAAGTCATTATGTTCTGATGCTCTTGTTATATACGAGACTATATGCGGCGTTTGTAAAATTTAGTGTTGTGCAACCTTTTCAGAAATGATTTTCCATAGGATAAGAATGTGTCAATAGGCAATTTTAATTATGTCGTAACAATGGAAAGGAATTTCATTTGCCGTATCTTCAAATTCCTTTTTAGAATAATGCACTCTCTAGATAATGAGTTAAGGTATAACACTGAGAATACTGCCGCCGTCTCTCAGCAAACACAAATCTCTCCGGTATCATTGTTCAAACAAAATGTTACTTTTTTAAACTAAACAGATTTGAATAAAATCATAATTTAGTAGTATTTACATTGAACTATTAAAAGGCTCAAATCGATTTCAAATGCAAATTTCAATTATATCATATATTTACCTTAGCAGAAGTACATGCGATATTTTGTTATATATAGATAGGTCTGTATTTCTATACCTAATGCCACTGTATTATCAACAGTTCTTCACTCTTCCCTATTTTGTCGTCACTAGATGAAACTGATGACTATTTCTGTTATATCAAGGGCAGTGACTCTGCTCTTTCTTGTACAAAGCAGGGATAAAATCCTTTCTGCTTAGTCCCAATTGTTTGTAAAGAAGCATAACACTTTGTTTAGTTGCTCGCAGGTAGCTATTTCGGTACTATTGCAATAGACATCATTACGTTCAGAACAACCTTTCTTTTTAATAGGACAATCTCTATCTCAAACGCCTCGTGCACAATTTAAACTACTGGTTAATATTCTAAGACTTGTACTTATACTATTGGACCCAACGCCTCCACCAAGAGTATAACTCTGTTTCTGGATCGGGATAGAACAGATAAGCCTATATAAAATATCATTCCCATATTTTGAGTATCCAAAAAAAAATGATACGTGTCTTTCGTATGGATAAGTGTCACCAAGGGTGTTCTACGGGTTACTTTCTTTCCAGTTTTGTCATACCGGTTTTTCAGGCCGACAAAATAAAAATCACCTTGGTATGTGTAGAATTCGTACATTAGGCTGGTATTTAAATTCCGAAATGTTGTTTTTATCAGACTTAACGTCTACTCAGACAGACTTAGGCCGTTCCAATGCAATCGCTGCCAATTATTCTAGAGTCGGCTTGACCGATCAATTGTCACTGGCACAATTTAAGGTTACTGTATAACTGTTTCACATTTCTTGATGTCATCACATACATTTGTATGTAGTAAGTTGATAGCGATTCTGATTGGTGATTTTAATACATTGTCACCGCATGTACCCCTTTGATGTCGTATATGCATCCCTCGGTTATTTCAGTATCAGAATACTATTTATTTATTGTAATCTATTAAATATAAAATACAAAAAAATATTTGCCTAGCTTATATCCGATATTTTGCTCCTTAAGGAAGGGAACATTTTAAACGAAAATTCAATAATTGTTTTGGTCATAGCTTTGTTATATCAAAACCATCATTGAGAAAAGACCATGGTCAAATTTAAGGTATCCATGTACCTTAACTTATACCCTCATCCTATATAGTGAAAATATTGCATTGTATGAAATGCTATAATTAATTATACCTCAGCGAAGTTAATGGCATCTGTCTTTATAAACGTGTTAAAATAGGATGTGAAAGGGATATAATGGATTGAACGGTTAGAAAACGAGCTATTAACCATTTCCACGTCTGACATACAATGACATTTTATTTTCTTAACTTCCATGTGTGAAGACGGGGTAAAGGCATGTTTATTGCTGGACATATAATGCTTTAACTGTTTTCTCGCTATTTTAAAGGAAACATGCTGGCTTTCAAATAAATCAAATTAAAACGGTTTATGAATGAATTTTTATTGGCGCATGTAATATACATGTATATAGTGCACAGGCGATTTATACATATAATTTTGTTGTTCTATAAAGAATACATGAAACTGCATTTCCATGTGATTATGTTATAAAAATGGCAACTATGTGGAACTATGAAAAAAAACAACTTTAGATGTGCTTTAAATAAGGCAGTAAAACTGACATAAGTGTCATTTCGAAACGAGAAGTGGAATAAGTACTGTTAAAATACAACCGAAGTACGAAATAAGGACTTTTAAAACGCAACATAGAGTGTTTTATGATAGTTTATCTGTATCTTTTCTTATTTCAAGTGATTTAAATGCCAATAAAACTTTTACATGAACTATTTACTTTTCTGTTATATAAGATTATATCAGCAGAGTTTTGTAAGAGGGGGGCTTATATACTTTCGATCTTCTCATTTGGTTGTGCATAAGAGATAACCGACGGAGGACTAAGCTGGAAGACATAATTGTGATAACTGTCATTTTACCTTTAAAGTGACACGTCTGAAATATTTCTTCTGAGGCTATTGCGGCATTACATGGGATAATAAAGATATTTCGAAATAATCGTTAATGAATTAAATGTCTGCAAGTTTGAAGACGCTCGTTACGTCATCGGCACCGGAACCGGAAATATGTCCTTACGTCCATGAAAGATTTCCCCCAGGACGGAAAATTGGCAGTCCTGCAGTTGGCTACAGGGAAAATAAGAATTTCTCTCCATCTGGATCCGCAGAAAATATCAGCAATATGAATTATCAGCGGAAAAGTAAATTGATTCTTCCTAGACTTCCAATAGATAATTCACAAATATACAGAAAGAACAAAAATTGCTCCTTTATAAACAATCACAAGACATACTTGAAAATGAAAGGATACGATTTAAATGATGTTTATTCATTAAAACGAAATCGCATGCATAACGGTGAAAAAGAAGACGGGACGAAAAACTCCATGAATATGAATTCCAAGTTGTCCAAACTGTCAAAGAGTGATTTAGATTTACCTCAATTGTTCAGCAACGAATTAGCAACCCCTAGGAGAGGGAGTACTCAAAGGGACTCGGAGAGTGTTTGGAGACCCCTTGATTCCCTAAAACCCAGTAATACCAGTCTTTCATATAAGAACCTGACTCAACCGTATGATAAAGGTTCAAAGGTGCCAAATCAAGCCAGACTAGGATATTTAACAAGTAACCGTCTCGGTAAAGTGATGACAAAAACACATCTAAGATCACTTTTGGCACAGGGAGAACCTATCACAGCAAAGGCTTTCTACATGAAGCCTACTGATGGAGTTTAATACTTACATCCTGGTGCTTATGTGTTTGTACTTAATGATGCATGCATTCATTCTGTTTTATATATCGGCGTATATGGAAAACGATCTGTTATTTATGGAGTTGCTAATCTAAAAAGAAGTGTCAGCGTTTCAAATTCTATGTTTTTTACTTCACAGCATAAACCAGGGATTCGAACCCGAGCCTTTCGGCGACGTTGCGTTAAAATGGCTATTTCCCACATACAAGTCAGTATATAGATGATATACATCAAGCAGTATACTGGTCGTAAGAGGCAATTACATTACATTTGCAATGTTTGAAAATTTTTAGATAGAAAATATTTTTAAAGTATTTTCTGTATTTTCTCAAGGCACATCTCATATAAAGATTGGTTTAATTCAGCCCAGAGTTTAATGACTCCATAGCACGTTCGCTGTTGGTATCCTTTTGAAATCTTACATGTTTAACTGTGATTGTTCCTTTCATGGAATGTAATTGTAGTGTAATTGGAAAATAAATTCAACGTCACGATTTTCATTAAGAAATCAATTTCTATTCTATTCTTTCCTTTTCGTATAAATAACCACTAGACTTATATTACTCTGTATAGTGTGGTCATTTACAAATGTGTAAGTCATATAATATATATGATTTTTATGATAAAATTTATAGTGTAAATGAAAGAAACTTTAATAAAATATATGAATTGAATTGAATTACATTAATTTCATTTTGGCTATGTTGTCTAACATTTCTGCTCAGAAAGCAGTTATACGCAACAATGATAACAATAATCATAATCGTAATTTGAGTACCGCTGTGCAAAAACAACGTATGTCTCTGCATGCTATAATCCGCATGATAGGATCGTGACAGGATCGTGACCAGATTGAACTATGTACTGACACACAGGCTCGTCTGAAAGTGCATCGGACTTCTTAGAAAATATTTATTTTATTTTCACAAACAGTTAATGTAACTTATACAAGTCAAAATCAAAGTATTGGTTTATACTGATTTATTTTAGCTCGATTGTGAAGAAACCTTGAAACTTATCAAGTCACTCTCCAGTCTGCTTTCTGGAAAATCCAGTACTGGTGTCATATGAAGAGGCGCGGTCGTGACCCTAGCGAGGTCTAGTTAAGGTGTTTGCCGCTCATCCCGGAGGTTGCGGGTTCAATCCCCACTAGGGTCACGACCGTTTGTCTTCATATGACACCAGTACTGGATTTTCCAGGAAGCAGACTGAAACAACAAGGCCCAGAGCTTAGATATTTGGCATGTAGCATTGCCTAGTGGACCTTTATTACGATTTTTCAAATCATGATCCCGGGTCAAAATTGACCCTGCCTGGGATCACTTGATTTTACATAGGTTTTTATAGGAAAAACTTAAAAATCTTGTTCTCTGAAACCACAAGACCAAGAGCTAAGATATTTAGCATGTAGCATGGCCTAGTGGACATCTACAAAATGTGTTCAAATTTTGCCCCAGGGGTCAATATAGGACCCGACCGGGGGTAACTTGTTTTACATAGACTTATATAGGAAAACGTTAAGAATCGTCTTCTTCTATAGTCGCAAGGTCGCAAGAGCTTAGATATTTGGTATGTAACATTTATCGAGTATACCTCTACCATGTTTGTTCAGATCATATTACTGGAGTCAAAATTTATCACGCCTTGTGATTCTCTTTTCTGTATATAGCTTCCAGTGAATTATCACAGCAACAAGCGACTAACCTAGCAATCACTGATTTCCTGAGTAACCAGTGACTTCCTTAGCAACTATTGATTTCCTTAGCAACAACTTAGCTCCCTAACGACCAGTGAGTTCATCTAGCAACCAGTTACTTCCTTATTACCAATGACTTCATTAGCAACCAGTTACTTCAGTAGCAATCATTGACTTCCTGAGCAAAAATGTAGTCTCCTATCAATCAATAAGTTCTCTCCCCTAGGAACAAGTGACTTGCAAATCAGCAACAATTTAGTCCTCTTAGAAAAAATTACTTCGTTAGCAACCATTGATTTCCGTAGCAACGACGCTTTCCCCTAGCAACTAGTGACATCCTCATCAACCAGTGTGTTCCCTTGCAACCGATGACCTCCTTAGCAATTATAACTTCCTTAGCAACCACTTACTTCGTCTTGCAACCTGTGACTTCCTTAGCAACCATTGACTTTCTTAGCAGCAACTTAGTCTCCTTCCAACCAGTGACTTCCAAAAGGAAGACTTCCTTAGTACCATTGACTTCCTTACCAACAACCTAGTCCCCTAGCAACCAGCGAGTTCAGCAACTAGTGACTTCCATAGCAACAAGTGAGTTCCTTATCAACCAGTGACTTCCTTAGCAATATCTAAGTGTCCTGACAACCAATGAATTCTCCCGGCAACCAGTGACTTTCTTAGAAACCGTTTGCATCCCTTTGGCAGCAGTGACTTTCTTCGCATCCAATGACGTCTTTCGCAACTAGCATAATTGACTTCTTTGGTTAGGTTTTAATATTAACAATGAATTCACACATATGTTCAGCCTTCTAATGTGGCACCTGCTTTCATGTCTGTCGGGTTTCATGAAGTGATATTCGTTCCATAAAACTAAATCTCGTGTTCAATGTGTTTTTGTTTTGCTGATTGTAAACAAATATTCAAGTTTCAACGCAATTTCTGCAGCCTGGGGTTGAGACCAGGCTCCATTGACGGCTGCATAGAGGTGACATGTGGAAGTCACGAGTGATACAGGAATAAAGATATGAACTCACATGGCACCTCCTTGCCTACTTGCACTACGTTTTAATGACAAGAAACTATGTTGACAATGAAATACACGAACACATTTCGTCAATTTGACAGAGACTTTAAAACACTAAGCCAGGGGAATAGTGTACAGTTGAAAAGGGCAAAGTAGAACGTATCATATTAACATAAACGTATGCAATCCGCGTATTATTAAAAAACATATGACACATATAAGATTTAAAGCAAAACATGCATTTATATTTTGTACAATTCGGGTACTATTCACTTTTCTGGGAAATCTTAGATAAGAATAAGAATTAAGTCAGTATCGCAAAGTATCACGGTTGTGACTGGAAGGAGAAATCGTATAAATAAAGTCATTAACATAGATGTGAAGTACCAAACGGTATTAGATCTACGAGTCTTTTCGAATGATTTGAGAACTAGGGTAATGTCAAACTCCTCCCAGCGATTTTTTTGGGTGAGCTCTGCCCTCAAATCACTGCCATCCCAAAATACCACGTGATGATGGAAAATGTCATGGCATGTAAAACAGTTATATGAAAATCACTTTCAATTTAACTTTTTGTATTTGACCTCTTGACAGATGAACGAATAGTTTATAAAATAAAACTTGTTAAAATAAAAGAAGTGTTAAAACCACGGAACTGTACACTAAATGTGCAAATGTAGTCTATACTTCCGTGTTAAAACGGTTTGTGATCGCAGTGTTTACTGTCTAGTGTATTGTTAACTATGTATACAGATGTTGAATTGAACCCAGGCTCAGTGCAGTCAGATGTATACTTGGAAGGAAATTCAATGGTCTTTCCCTGTGGAAATTGTTAAACACCTGTCACCTGGAATTGTAAGTGTATCCAGTGTGATTGTGTATGCCATGGTTTTATGCAGATTACCAAAAACATCAATAATTCTCTATATGATAGGTAAGGCGACTCTTATGAAACATGCAGGAGTCTGGAAATGCACCCTTTGTGAAAATATAAATGTCCCAGTCAGTGAGAGAATACCATCAAAAAATGAATATGCAGGGGATACACCTCGCACTAAATACAGAAGAGTTATGGGAAATTTTCTCCAGTACTTTAAATTTAAACTCCTACAAAGAAAAGTTCAATCCATCTAAACTGTCATCAACTAGGAATCATTTATCTCGGGTTAACCAAAGCATTAAAAGAAATATAAGGAGACGGAATCGTGCTTTCAAAAAATATAAGAAATCAAGTAAAACCCACGACCACAAAAGAGTCCTTGTACTTAAACACCTAGTGCGGAAAAAGGTTAAAGCGGCTTACCACCTGTGCCTTTAGGATATACTAAATTTGAATAAAACTAATGCTGGCACATCAACCAGGCCAGATACAAAAAACTTTACTCCCTCCTGAAGCATTCAAAGCAAGAGTCTGCATCCCTGCCACCCATACACTCCCAAAACAAATTTCACCATGATGACATATCAAAAGCAACAGCTTTAAATCATCAGTTTTAATCAGTTTTAGTCCAAAGTCACCACTAAGTCTGGCTTCCCTATGTAAGATGAAACTAAATGAATCATCAGGGAGTTATGGTACCCAACATACTGAATTAGGTCATCATATACCACATATGCCTTTCATAGAAATTAGCACCATAGGTATTGAAAAACTCCTAAACAAGCATAATTCCTACAAAGCTTGTGGCCCTGACCAACTGAAACCCATTGTGCTAAAGACACTGTCAACGGTATTATCCCCCATCCTCCAGGTTATTTTCCAAAAGTCTCTCCAAGATGAAACTCTCCCCTCTCAATGGAAGACAGCCAACATTGCTCCTATCTATAAGAAAGGGGGCCCCCCAAGGTGAAACCAGAGCCCTTTCCCAAAATCTATTATGAAAGGTCTAGACATGGTCAATTCCCATGCACGAAAAACGGTTAGCACCCATTTCCCTAGCAACTATGACGTAACGTTAAACATTGTGACGTCATCCCAAACAGAACGTCGGAAACTTGTCATTTGTTAGTTTGCTTTTAGAAAACACATTGTTTCAAAAACAAAACGGTATGCAAAAAAAATTTCCCCACAAAAACCCCCTGCCCAAAAAAAAAATCCCCCCCCCCCCTTTTTTTTTTTTTTAAAAAACCCCCCCACCCCCCCCCCCCCCCAAAAAAATATCCCCCTTAATATTTTTTTTTTCCCCCCCCCCCCCTCATGACAGAAATTATTGCTAATAATTTCACAAACCATGATGTGCTCTATCACTTACAGTATGGTTTTTGAGAAAAAAGGTCATGTGTTTCTCAACTTGTCATGTTTATCAATGATTAGGTCACATCAGTATACAATAAGAAACAAGTTGATCTTATCCTACTCGATTTCAGTAAAGCTTTTGATAAGGTCAGTCACGAGAAAGTCTTACTCAAGATGCATAATGATGGAGTAGGAGGTCAAACATTAAGATGGATCAAAAGATTTCTGGATAATCGATTACAATCAGTCGTCCTAAATGGCGCGCTCTCAGAAGCCCGTGTCCTCTGGATCCCCACAGGGGTCAGTGTTTGGTCCCCTTCTCTTCTTAGGATAAATAATGACCTCCCACACAAAATAAATTCCAAGGTCCGCCTATATGCTGATGACACAGATATTTATCTGGCACTAACATCAACCAGTCACGGTCAACTTCTCTTTAAAATGTTCTTAAGATTCTTGAAAAGCGGGAGTTTGAGTGGGATATGAAAGTCAACCCCTCCGAATGTCAAGTTATCCACGAAAAAAAAAACCCGAAACACCCTACACCAACCTATTACTATCTACATGGAACGCTTCTTCAATCAGTAACATCAGCCAGGTACTAGGGAGTGTATATCTCTTCTGACCTGTCATGGGACGACCATATAAATAGGTCAACAAAGAAAGTAAATCAAACCCAGGCTTTCTTCGTCGCAATCTAAAGTTTAAATCCGAATCCCTTAAGTCCACAGCACACCACACGCTTGTACACCCCAGCTCCAGTATGGATATGGTGTAAGGGCATCTCATACAAATTTACCAGTAAGAGGCTGGCCAGCGTCGCGCAGCCCGGTTACACATGGACAGCCAGTGTGACAAACATGTTACATGCCTGAAACCTGCGTCAACTCGATCTCAGATGTATCGACAGCAGGTTTTCCCTTATGTACAAAATAATAAACAATCAGGTTGCTATCCCTAAAGAAGATTACTTTACCCCGCCCACTCGTCAATCTAGATAGAGTCATCCGCTATGCTACAGGTTAATCTCAGCAACCACTGACTACTATAAATTTTCCGTTTTTCCAAGGATAATATATCACTGGAACAGCATTCCGCCTGACATTCTATCCCTCCCAACACCAGGGCAGTTCAGGGCAGCCGTTGCCTGCGTTGATGACAGAACGCTAGCCTTGTTTTTACCTTTTATTATGCCCCCACAAAGTGGGGTGCATATAGCGTTGCACTTGTCCGTCCGTCCGTCCGTCAGTCCGTCCGTACGTCCCGAAATCTTGTGAACGCAACTCCTCTTAAACCGGATGGCAGATTTTGCTTAAACTTCCAGGGATGAACAACCTTAATGTGTAGATGGTAGTAAAGGAAGGAATTTTCGCGGCGACCAAATTTAACAGAATTATGGCCCTTTGTTGATTTTTTCACTATATACCATATAGAAATTTTGTGAAAGCAACTCCTCTTAAACCGGATGGCAGATTTTGCTTAAACTTCCAGTGATGAACAACCTTAATGTGTAGATGGAAGTAAAGGAAGGAATTTTTGCGGCGACCAAATTTAACAGAATTATGGCCCTTTGTTGATTTTTTCACTATATACCATATAGAAATTTTGTGAAAGCAACTCCTCTTAAACCGGATGGCAGATTTTGCTTAAACTTCCAGTGATGAACAACCTTAATGTGTAGATGGAAGTAAAGGAAGGAATTTTTGCGGCGACCAAATTTAACAGAATTATGGCCCTTTGTTGATTTTTTCACTATATACTATGTAGAAATTTTGTGAATGCAACTCCTCTTAAACCGGATGGCAGATTTTGCTTAAACTTCCAGGGATGAACAACCTTAATGTGTAGATGGCAGTAAAGGAAGGAATTTTTGCTGCAACCAAATTTAACAGAATTATGGCCCTTTGTTGATTTTTTCATTATATACTATGTAGAAATTTTGTGAATGCAACTCCTCTTAAACCGGATGGCAGATTTTGCTTAAACTTCCAGGGAAGAACAACCTTAATGTGTAGATGGTAGTAAAGGAAGGAATTTTTGCTGCGACCAAATTTAACAGAATTATGGCCCTTTGTTGATTTTTAGTTTTCAACTTGTGGCACATGTAGTCCAAAAAATATTTGACCTAGAGTCATGAGATTGACAGAACAGTGGCGTGTGGGGGCATCCGTGTCCTATGGACACATTTCTAGTTAACCATAGGCTACCTACATTTTCCAATATACATTACTTTTTATTGTATTTCTTTTAAACCTATCTTATATTTCTTTTCTCTACTAACAGTTTCATGGCTTGACGCGCAAATGTCTACGTCCCTGTAAATGTAGCTCCAGTCCGGAATAGGAACGGATATTACGGAATTAGTCGACAAGCGTGTAAGACGTTGACGTGTGAATCATACAGATCACCGGCTGAAATGTCAACAAAAAATGAAAATGAAAATAATGGAATTTTCAAAGAATCTACGCGAATAAATTAGTTTGTTCAGTGCTAAGATATGACGGATCGTGTGAAAAAATGGTGGACAAGAGTTTTACAGCTTTACCGCGATTTTTAAGCGAAGGCATCCTCGGGAATTTAGTGGGCACTTCCCCGCCCACCACCACCACAGCTGCACCAGATGGAATATCTAGGGGATTTGAATTGTTCGTTCAGTCAGTTCGCAAGGCAAAGAATAAATATGTTAGTCATAACTTTTTCTTTTAATTTTTTTAATTTAATCATTCATTAAGCTTGCTGTTAGCCCAACTAATTGTGCACCAGGGCTTTTTGCTACATGTATATACGGCCGCCCTTCGTAGAGACAAACATCTATGTAATATCAGTTTGTAAAATCAGTTGGTCTTGCAGTCGAAATATTGAAGCCAGCTTGCTGTCAACGTTGGGTGGTCAAAACTACTCTCGGTTTTAAATACAAGTTGCTGTGAATGTTTATTAGCCTAATGTATTTGCCAAACTTGTCTGATAACCAACTAAACAGCTGCGGTTATTCTGGAGTAATTAACCTTTAATTTTGAAAATTTAGATAATTGAGCTGTTTTATAGTTAAAAGATAGACAGATAGAACATTTGGACTGCTACCAAATTCCAACTTGTAGTAACCAAAAATTTAATTTTAGTAAAAACATCCAGATTCTCAGTGCTTCAGTATTTGATTTGCTTTCATAGTTATCCTGATGAAGGTTCAGAAAGGACTGAACCAGTAGAGTATTTGATATTAAAGTATATTCAACTCCACACTGTTGTTTGATTTGCTGTTCCTTTTATTTCACTTTTTAAGTTGTTTAAAAAAGAAATAGTTTAAAATGTGGTATTAGGCAGGGCTGTATATTATTATTAACACTGGTCTGCTGGACAGTCACCAGTCACTTTTGGGAAGGACAATTAATCTATGAAATCTACTTGGTTGGTTTGACCACCTTAAGTTGGAAATTGAATTTTTTCTTATCTATCAGTTAAAGAAACAGTCAAACATATAGAGCTTCTTTTAATACAGCAGATTATGAAAGACATGGAAATAGTGATTTTAAGAGTAAACCATGTTTTCCAGTGAGTTGCTTTTCAATGCCCAATTACCAGGGAAAGAAAGTAGTACGACAATCTATTTTTGACTGACGGTGTAATCGCCGAGACTTGTTATGATGCCCACATATTTTATCCAATAGAGGACGGTCAGATTTTGATTGACACGGCGAAATTGACGAGACTCGTGACGCATGATGAAAATTCTCGCGGGTCAAGTTGACGCACATGACATTTTTATTGGGGGTCAAATATGGGTATTTCTCAATTTTCACAGGTCAAGAACCAAGGTCTCGGGTCAGTTGAACATCCTGATGTAGTATGAAGTCCCGTTTAGCATACATGTAAGACACACAACTTATGATCTGCATTTAGTTGACATTAACTTAAATGTGCTGAAACCCCCTTCTGAATCTGATGCAAAACTCATTAGTTAACCAGATGCATCTGAACTTTACTGCATGATGTATGTATACATAAAACAGTAGAGTTCAACGTTATAAACTGGACATTATTATATCAAACTTCAACATGCATAATTATTATACTTACTGTAACATGGAAATTGTCTATAGGAAATTAAGCTGGACATATTATAAAAATGCACACTATGATATTACAGGGTTTATCTTTCCTGAATCTTTTTAGGATGAAGGACAGATTGTTAACAGAGAATTACAAACACTGCAGACAAACCTGTCACAGCCGAACATATCTATGGTATGTATGATTTATATTGGATATACTTGGCTGTAAGCTGAAATGTGCGTGTGAAACACACATGTCAAATATCTTGACCCCTTACTGTACTTACAGCATGGGCTACAGACAGAAGTTCTGTCTGTCAATGTTGTGATGAGTGTAGACCATTATCACCTTACGCAGTCATCATTGTATTCATATCATAATACACTTGGAGCCACTTCTAACCCGACACTTATATAATTCGGTTTAACTTCATTATTTTGTTTGCAGATTTCGTTCAAATTTAGAATATTATTAATTCATCACATAATACATACTTCTGCTTAATTTAATTTTAATAGATTAACAAATACGTATAAAACTTAACAAATAAAAAAAATCGCTGTAAAATCCGAATTCACAAAATGGCATAACGTGAAATCCCAACAACGAGAAAAGTCACCGATTCATAATATACACAAAGAAAAAAGTTAAGCACCCCCTGAATTTTTTAGAGTGGCTGATCTAACGAAGCTTTATCATGAAAATACCGTCAAATTGAACTAGGGAAGAAGAATGTAATCCGTGACAGCAACCCTTTGGCAAACAGAATGCGACATAACTGTAAGATTGTGTTGGGCTTTTCGGATGATATTGTTAAACAATAAACGGGTGCCGTTTTTATCCGAAATCAGAAACACATTTAAGTATGGAACTGTAGAGGTCATAGGAAGATTTAAGGTGGAAAATTAGAGTAAACAATGCAATTTTGAGTTTTCAGATGACATTCATACTTCATAGGTTCAGTAGCAGAGTAAACCTAAACTGTGCCTGTGTGACAACCCTGACTATTCTGCTCCAGATGAACCTGGGATCTTTTTAAAGACAATCTACTTTCACTTGCAGTGCAAAACTGTTTGCAGTTCGTGCAGAGGGTTGCTGATATGATTTACAGCATGTTTTCCTTCGTTTATTTGAAGGTGATTTCATGATACAATAATTTTTTGAAGTCACTATATAACTTCCAGGGGATGCTTAACATTTCTCTAGGTGTATAAAATCCGTACATCGGCGTAAAGAAACGAAATACAATGTACTTGTATTTTACAGATAAATTTCCATCTTTGTTACGATTTATAGTGAACAGGTTAATACTGCATATATTTGCTAATGAAATTATTGCCAAATAAATATGATACATTTATATAAGTGACTGTCCGAGTGATAAGCCAGCAAGAAATATGTCAATTGCGCGACCACGCTCTTGGTTATTCATTCGAAGTGACTGATTTTTAAAATCAAAATTCTGTTTTTACGGTTTGAATTGAGTTATAGAATAATAAAATGAAAATGAAAATCGATATTTTTCGCTCACCTACATTTCCCCGGGCAAAATGGTGAAATCGGACTTGTCACACGTGCGAAAGTAACCGATCGTCACAGTTGAACGGTTTTATCATTTTTATACAGCTATTGTTGCCAAACAACATAATATTTAATTTGAAATAAATATCTTGAACCGTATAAGAGAAAATCGAATTTGAAAAGTGTCGGGTTAGAAATGGCTCCAAGTGTATACAGTGTTCAAACATGTATTCATATCATAGTCTACAGTGCTCAATACATGTATTCATATCCAAATCTACTGTACTCAATATATATATTCATATCATAGTCTACAGTGCTCAATACATGTATTCATATCATAGTCTACAGTGCTCAATACATGTATTCATATCATAGTCTACAGTGATCAATACATGTATTCATATCATAGTCTACATTACTCAATACATGTATTTATATCATAGTCTACAGTGCTCAGTACATGTATTCATATCATAGTCTACATTACTCAATACATGTATTCATATCATAGACCACAGTACTCAATACATGTATTCATATCATAGACCACAGTGCTGAATACATGTATTCATATCATAGACTACAGTACTCAATACATGTATTCATATCATAGACCACAGTGCTCAATACAAGTATTTATATCATACTCTACATTACTCAATACATGTATTCAGTTGCTGGACTTTGCATTGAACTTTATGAACTACAAATAGTTCTGTAACGATTGAAAGATGCCCAATGTGCAAGTGGTATAACAAGAACAGCCACTGTGGTTATTTTACAGTACTTTAGACTGGCAATATCATGCAATTTTTATCTACATTGCTAAAAGTAAAACATTTATGTAGTTTTACATGTACTGAATTAGTAAACAAATCATGATGCCAGACCAGCTTCCAGGTTCTCTAAACCTTAGTGCTGGCATGGATGTTCTCAACAGGAACAAAAAATCACCTTGTTTAAAGTGACATTATGCTCATCTTACTGCACATAGTGTATTTTTGGTGACAGTTTTATAAAAGCAATTTTCGGTAGCTGTGCATTTAAATGTGTTAAACTAATGATAATGCCGCATTAATATTTGAAGTTTGTGCTTTAGAAATTGAATAAATGGACTAATAAAATAATAATTCCTTCCTTGGCAGTGATCTCCCTTGTGTAATTAATGTTGCTCGGCAGTGGAAGGGAAACAACTCTGACATGCATTTATTTATTTCTTAAATTGACTCTCCCAGTCAAAATAGGAAAAGTAATATTTGGAAAGTTATTATTTCGTACTGCTAGCAGGAAAAGTTTGTTGTATTGGGTCAAAAGTTATTATTTCCTCTACCCTTTTCACACACACCTATTTCAGCTGGAATTTTACTTTAAAAAAATGTGCATAATGTCACTTTAATTAAATGTCTTTTTTTTGCATCTAAATGGAAATTGTACTTTTCTGGTCTATATTTCAGGTGCAGATGAGAGATTTCCTGTGTAGGATGGTGTACTGTCACATGTTAGGATATGATGTAACATTTGGTCTGATACATGCTGTCAAGCTGGCTCAACAAGGTGCACACATAGACAAGAAAACAGGTAACTGTCCTGAATAGGTAGGAAGTACTGTGCAGATGTCTTTAGATCCCTTCGGAATTAATACTAGAGCAATGCTGTTGACTCATCCGTTAGAATATAAACAATACTTGAATGTAGGCCGAATGGTTGATTTAGAGTAAAAAAAAATTCATCTAAATAGAGAATTTAAAAAATAAACATATTTAAAGTTTGTAATTCATTGTATTCTGATTGGTTGATAGATTATGTCTTGTTAGCTTTGTTGGTGGTTTTCAAGAGCTTGTCATTGTACCTAGCATATGTACTTCTCATTAGTAAGGCCTGTGTTTGACTCCCAGTCTGGGGGTGCGTTAGGTAATATGCTAGTTAGCAGACTAACAAAGTGCAATTTTCCCTGACTTCATAATATTATTCTGTAAGACCGGTATAATACACCATCATCTTAAATGTTTGAAAAAGCATAGTGCTATTGTAGTGTTAAAGACAATTTGATGCATTTTTAATTGCTTATAGTTATAAGTAATGTGGTTATCAATTGTAAAACATGTATTTTTCAGGTTATCTAGCCTGTTCTCTCCTCATGCACAGAGATCACGAGCTTATTCTTCTTCTTGTCAATACAATACAGAAGGTATATTTCTTTAACTTTATAGTACAGTTTGAAAGGAAAGTGCTAAACTTACACAGGACATAGTGCATTGTATTAAGTAAAGCAAAGGAATTCATATGAATTATTATGCCTTATTTTGTTAAACCTGTTTTGACTCCATGCAAGGACCTATCCATTGCTCTATGGTACATTTGCAGAATTTTTGAAATCAACATCAGAAATTTTAAACATATTAGCCAAAATTTCAATTGCATTTGCAAAAAAAAACGTGAAAGATTTTTTAAACTAGCAGAGCACTCGAAAGTATAGAATATGTTGTCCATTATGTTGAATTTGTCTTGTATTTTGCAGGATTTAAAGAGTAGCAACATTTTAGATAACCTAGCAGCTCTCTCTGCCTGTAGTCAGCTAGTGCCTGTTGAAATGATTCCATCTGTGTTACCTATGGTCCTCGATAAACTCAGACATTCAAGGTATGTCATGACATTGGCCAAATTAAGGAACTACAAAAAAATGTTCTTAATTAACAATATCTGTCTGTAATGTTTGCTTGACTAATAACTCGGAATGCTTGATGGGGATTTTTGATCAGGCTAGTTCAGGAAGGTTTTCATGAAACACAGTTCTTTGTCAATACAGGATGCTCTGTTACTTCTAGTTTGATAGGAGTTATGGCGCTTTGAATTATTTATGCCCTCATACAGCATAATTTTTTACTGTTTTAAACTTCTTGAAATTTCAATAAAACTTCAAAGAGTTTCAAAGCACCAGTGAAAGTTTGTCACATGCAACACTTTGGTCATCAGCTAGAATGTCAAGGTCATACTTAGTGGTCAAGGCCTCAGAACAGGTTACACAACTGTGTCTCGGCCATAAATTCTTAATGTAAGTGGGATTTTCAGTTGAACTTCACAAAATTATAAAGGACTGTTGGAAAGTGAACAAATGAGAAACATAAACTTGAAGTAAACTTCACAGACATATACATCACAGTGTGAAAGGTGTTTCTCAACATAAGAAATCAGGAATAGTGTTGTGAGACGATCACAGATGTGCAGATGTGTACAAAGCAACTTCAATGATTCAGTAGTCTGACATTTATGGTGTAATTTACTTTCAAAGTACAAATTTGTCTTTGACAAAAAATACAGGTCTTTTGGAAAAAATCAATCATATCAACAACAAATAGCCTGTGATATACATGTATACCAACTGTATTTTGATTGGATGAAAATATCACAAATTTGATATAGTGGTAAATGTGAACAATGTAATCTGTGTTACAGAGAGCTTGTGAGACAGAAGGCAGTGATGTGTTTATATCAGTTCCAGTTACTTGCCCCTGACTTATTAGAACATAACCAGAATGATCTGTTGAAAATGCTTTTTGATAAAGACCCAGGAGTAATGGCAGCTACTGTAAACATAGCCCAGAATTATATACAGGTGAGTTAACTAATCCTGAGGTGACAGGCAAGTCTCTTGCTTTAAGTTTCCAGAAATTATGAACAGCTAGGTTATCTGTATCAGCAGTCATATACTGTTGAGACAGTGTCTATTTGTTTAGGACTTTTACTGAGATTTGACAAAATTCACGTCTTCAATCAGCTTCGTGAAATGTTTTATTCCTTCAATACAGTTGTTAGGGGATTCTGTTGAACTTTGATATCCCTGACAAAAACAGGATTAAACAACAAACCAGCAGAGTTCCCGAATTCCCACTGTTTGGTAGATGACCTTGAAATGACATACTTGGCAATTACTTGCATCGTTAACGCTACATGTATATTAAGCACAAAATAGTTTAAAGGCTGCACAGCTAGATGAAATATATCAGTTTTAAAGTCATCAGTTTGTATAATGACATATATCTGACTGTTTTAGAGAAATCCTGAAAGTTGTGGAAGTTTTGGAGAAACCCTGGTATCCATACTGAAACAGATATCTTCACATAGAATGGCAACCATGTTTGAATATCACACCATACCATTTCCGTGGTTACAAATTCAGATTATCAGATGTCTTGCTAGACTCTCCTCAGTGCATGAAAGGTAAATTTGTCCTGTTAATCTCTTCTCTGTTGTAGTGGTAAAAGTTTGAACAGTACAGTTGCCCTGGACAGCATGAATTGTGTGTGCTTATTAACCAAATACATTAATCTTGTAAATTGATATAATTATAAGCTTTAGTTTAAGCATATTTAATCGCCAAATTTTTTTGCAAAACATATATAATTGCAATCCAATGTACAATGCAAACAGCGAGTGGATGGAACTGAAAGCAAAGTGCTTGTTAAAAGGTTCGTTCCACTATACAAAAAATGTATATGAAATCACGGCACTTGGGTTATGGCAAACGTTAGTAATTTCAATGGATTGGCTGCAGAAAACAACAGAGTCATAAATAGTTAATAAGTTAGATACAAAATCATGAGAATAATGACAAACACAAACTGAGAGAACAGAGGATGCATATCTTTTGAAAAATAAGGTGGAAAAATAGGAGGGAATAGGAGTGATTGAAGCACTTGAAGATCAGTGTCAACATTACATTTTTCTCTGAATATTTGACAGGAAATTGACAGGTCAACATAATTTTCGAATTGGGATGGATCGTGTTAACATAATTTTTCAATATGACAGGAAATTCAATTGGATGGTCTTATAAAAAAATTTCGGTTCTGGACCATTTCACATTATGAGGGGTATTGAAATAATGTGAAACCATTGAAAAGTATTGTGGCGGGGAGCATGTCCAATTTTCAATCAATTTCAGAGAACAAAATCTACCCGACAGAAGATTTTATCACATTCATAATTTTATCATTTACTTGAATTATGTACTCGGGTTAGTAACGTAGGACCATCACAGCCCTCTTATTTATACATTTGATCTTTCAGCTTATCCACAAGCCTGGCACCATTGATGAAAGAGATTTTACAGAAGACAAGTATCAAAGAACCTATTGCATTTTGTAAATTTACTTCAACAGTTTTTACTTTTTGTAGAAAAAAATTACATGGCGCACATTCATACTGGAAAATAAATTGATGAAACTGTTAAATAATTTTTTGTATGAGTAACAGACCTGTTGAAATTCTGTTGAGAAAGTTAATTTGAAACTTTCACTTATACAGCCAAATTAAACATGCTTTCAGAATGCATGATTATAGTTTACACTGGTTATAAATTTCTGTTACACAATAAAAAAATCAAACATAACATATTAACTGTGGGATTCGACCCAGTCTAGTAATAAAAATACCACTTCTACGCTAACCACTGAGCTATTTCTTCTTCTGTATGGAGATGAGATTTAATTCAAATATAACATTGTCGTAGATGGTTGTTCCCCCTGTTTTCAATAATAACAGTGTTAAAAAATGGTCATCTAAACTAGTGCAGCGGCCTGGCACAGACAGTAATGCTATATCCAAAACAGTCCCTGCTGGATCAAACAGCCATCAAATTTAAGTGGCCACTTTTGTTATATCTAGTTAGACTAGCTGCTTTACACAGGTTTTACTGTTTTTGATATATTTGTGTCACATGGTTAATGCATTATTCATTTTACCAACCTATTATTCTTGTATATTTCAGCAATTTTGTACGAGTGTATACAATGTATCTTGTGTATTAATTCACCTAAACCACTCCTGGACGAAGCGGCTCAACATATACAGAGGTTCCTGCTCTCCAATAACCCAAACTTAAAGTTCATAGGTATATCAACTTAATACCTGATTTAGTATTTTTATTTTGTATGTTGTTGTAAAATCTTCAAACATGCATCAGATTGTTTATCCCTTGGAATAAGTTTTTATTTTATGTTTTCCAGTGAATTATAGTTTTCTCAGTGAAATAAAAGTGATAATCCACAGTTTTGAAACAGTGGATTACCATTATTATTTTTCACTGTTTTTGCAATCTAAAACCCAGATTAGCGTCAAAAAGGATACCGAGCGTAATTAATGTTGGAAACCATTCGACGATTACTTTGTTAAAATGACACCATTTCGCCACTCTTGAAAATATCACTTTTGGCACCCACTCAATGAAATTATAACATGATCTTACACGGAAACCAACAATTAACCTCTATATGCTCATTTACTTTAGCATGATTAGAAAAGAATTCTCAAGCCTATTTTGTCACTCACCTAGCATGTGTGGTCATGGCTCCATAGTGGTTCAAACGTGCCACCTCTTAGTTGGCTTGCTATAACCTTAGTGACTAAAACCACTGCTGTCTACAGTTTATTACATGATACAAAGAATTTACAATTATCATAAGTGAAAACTTTCTTGAGGCTGATATCAATCAGAAAAGAATGAAATCCTTACTTACACTTGTAAAATGTACAAAAATCACGAACATGTATTTTGCACGATTTTGTCATGTACTACTGTCTTGAACACAACTGGACTTGAAAACAAGTTAAACATGCTTTCAGAGTGCATTATTATACTTTACACTGACCATAAATTTCCATTACACAAGTAAAAAAGAAATGCCATACATAAACATATTTCACTCCGTGGGATTCAAACCAGCCAAGTAATTGAAATACCACCTAACAGTCTTCCACGCTAACCACTGAGCTATTTCTTCCTCTGTGTGGATCCTATTATATTAGGACCTAGATGGAGATGAGATTTGATTTAAATATAACATTGTGGTAGCTGGTTGTTTCCCCTGTTTTCAATAGTAACAGTGTGTAAATTATGTTAACTGCAGCCCCCAGGCCCCCAACTAAACTTTTCAGTATTTTGGAAAATCTTAACTTCCATCCATGTAAACATAACATGACATCACTATCAATTTATCTAAACTGACTTATAGCTAAATCTTCATACATTTTTGATTTTATTTGTACATGCAATTATATAACTTTGTTTACACTACTGTAGTGCCTGTCCAGAAGATATCTAAGGAACAAACAGACTATTTTCACTTTGAAATGTGCATCATGAAATTTTCTCTCTTGTTATTCAGGCGTGAAGCTGCTGGTATCTTTAGTGCAAGTGAACCCAGACTACTCTGTGAATTATCAACAACTTATTGTGCAATCACTGGAAAATCCTGATCTCACTGTTCAGAAAAAGGTATAAAACTGTAAATATTTACTCTAAATATTGAAATCAGATTTTACCTCCAACAGCATATCTATTGATAATTACAGTCAAACTTGTGTTAAAGACCACCCCCAAATATAGACTAACCTGCAAATAAAGACCAGCAGGGACAGAGACAAAACATTTCGTTATTCTGCTATTATGGAAACACCTGAGAATAAAAATCACCTGTCAACAAAGTCTGTTCGAGCACTTTTGGTCAGTGGTCTTTGTACAAAGGTTTGACTGTATATTGTTTGTTTTTGTCAAAGATTTGTTGTGTTTTGAGGCAAGAGCAGCATTTCAGCAGCTTCATTCTAAATCTGTACCTGATTGACCTTGATCCTTCTTAGTTCCTTGAAAGAGCATTTATCTACCAGTTTAGAGGGTACCATCTTTATCAAATAGGTTGATATCAAGGAATGTTTACCAACTGAATAATAGACAGTGAAAACCATGTCAGATAATAATGCCAAGGACTTAGTTGTACATACCAGATTGAAAACAGGAAGATATGAATTAAGAAAAAAAACAAAGTAACTTCTGTAAAAAATTTCAGAGCAGCTAATGTAAAATCTTTATACAATTTCAGATGCACAAGTTGCTTTATGAGATAGTCAATGATAGAAATGTTACTGTTGTATGTGGCAAATTGTTGACCCAGTTACAGACATCAACTGATAAATACTGGAGGTCAGAGGTCATCACTATGGTTTTTAGTCTTGTTAAAAGGTCAGTTTTGAACTACAAGTTTTAAACCTGCAGGTAAAATAAATTGCAGTTGTTAATTGAGAAAACTCTGGTAGTAGTACTTGTTGCTTTTCCTATGATAGTAACAGATAATGACACTTTGCAAGTGCCATGAGTGAAGAGTGAAGACAATGAAAGTAAGGCTCTCTTAGAGCAGGAGTCTTGAGACCAATCAGGTGGAGCAGGGATTTTTTAGAAGATTCACATTTAGACGGTATCATGATCATAAACTAGGACTAAGGCTCATAAATTAATAGTTCAGTCCCCAAGTGTTAAGTTTAGGGTTCATTCCCCTGAAGAATTTTGCAAGATAGAGAGTTTGCTGAGAAGAGATTTTCTTCTTTTGTATCATACTCTTATTCCAGTAACGTATTTCACAATATTGATGTTAGAAATCTTCACCTTTAGTCTAATTTATACACAAGACGGTTGACAGTTACTTGAAGGGAACTGTTGGAAAATTATGTTCTGTAAATCATGAAATATTTTCGAGAACTTTATTTTTCGCGATTTTTTTGCGAGATCAGTTGTTTTTGCTAGTTCAAGGTTCTCTGGAAATGAACGATTTACGGAAACTTACAGAATGGCTTGATAAGGAATTCATGGTTTTGTGAATTGATCCGGAGATTAAAAAAATCGCGAACTTTTTATCTCGCCAATTCAAAGTGATTTACAGTATAGCACATCAAGGTTTGTCAGACCTAGTCTGAGAACCGAGCATATCAGGCATGAATGATTCATTAGCTTACAGGTTGTGTGAAGTGATATGGATATTTTATATAAGTTATTCCTTTCAGGTTTGATACTGATGCTCGGTGGCAGGTAGACACAGTATTTACATGCTTACAATATGGAAATGATGTAATCAAAGATCATACACTGAACACTGTGATGGACGTCCTAGAAAATAGTGAGTACTTGATCTCTCTTCATTTTGATCCTCTTATTTGGTAAAGCATAGTCATTCGCATGGAATGAAAAGTGAATGTGTTTGGTACAAATATTTTAAAGGAAAAAATTGATCTTTTTTACACGCACTTGGAGGAATTTTTAAGTCATCTGGAGATGTGTGATCTTAAGTGAATCTTCACGGAACTAAGCAGTTAATTTGTGTTTAGTATTGAAAAATAATAAAGCAACGTAAAATGCTTTTTTGCTTGGTAAATGTTCATTATTTCATATTTGAACAGAGTTTTTATGCAGAGGAGCTGATCAGAGGTGTCAGAAGTTACTGGTCCAAAAGTGTGTTGGTATTCTTGTTAGTAACAGTTCATTAGGAACATCACAGCATATCTCAGCATGGGTAAGTTGAATAAACTATTGTTTATACTGACTTATTTATTCTCGATTGGAAAACAGTTCTACAACTTATTTAATTGCCCCGTATTCAGATGGAAAAGAGAAGCTAATTGGTATATTTGTGTCATGCCTAAGGACACTGCCGACATGACGGTGGTAGGGATTGAACCCGTGAGCCCTTCGATCCTGAGGCGAACGCACTACCACTGCGCCACGGCGGCTTCACTATAAATTAATAAACTATGATTTATTATACAGTTTAACTGCCTGATTTTCATCTCATATATGAAAATAAACATTTTTGTCTGGAAAACTCCCACACAGTGGAACCTGTGTTAAACAACCAGGAAACAAAAGAAGTAGGCCTATAGAGCATGTGTTTTTGCGAAAAGTGACTGTTTGGAATTTGATACTATCTACGGCAAGTGGCTGTTTGATTCTAGTTGACTAGTTACAAAAGTTTAATATGTTTGACTGAGTGAAAAGGGGGCTTATGATTGACTAGCTGACAGTTTAAACATATAAATCAACATCTGTGTGTTACATCTGTAAGAATTTCCAGTCAGTGCTAGTGTTGACTGGGTTACTATGGTAACTTAGACTCGAAATGTGCCACCTCTGATAATTTTATGTTCAGAGAAATGAATTGCACAAGAGTTTATGTGTTTATGTTATAAGTCTGGTCAAACAGTGTGGAACAAAAGATAGAAGCACGTGGATGCAATTATACACTGCTGCAATTTGCCCACTGGAATACCCATGCTCCTTTTTTTGGGGTGGTTCTATCCGAATACATGGGCAATTATTTAACAGGGATTCTGCGATGCTATTTGCCTAGATTTGTATTTTTTAACAAAATGGACAAGTCATCATTAAAGAAATAGGTCCCTATTCCTATTAAAGGAACATTAGTGCTTTTGATATATTGAAATGATTCTCACTACAGTTCTTTACTGTCAACTGTAATTTAAAGGAAAGACATACAGTCTGAATTGGTTTTAGTATACATGGACTTAATCTTGATAACTTTATTTGTTTTGTAAATTACAGGTTTTAGGAGAATTATGTTCGTTTTTGAAGAATATGCCTGATGACAAAGTGATCTCCCTTTTCACTCGTCATCTGACCAATGAGAAACAAGCATATCCCATACAGAGCAGTGTTGTTACAGCATTACAGAATCTGGTGGTAAGAGGAGTGGTTAACTGTGATACCATGGCAACAAAATTAAAGGAATGTTTGAAAACAGAGCTTCCAGTTGTGATAAAACAGGTAGAGTTGGGAGGTTGGAAAACCTATGTCAGATCAACTTATCTTACATACAAGAACTCAATATAAGTAACATAGTTAAGCATCATATGTTTGTAATAGTTTAGGTAATACCAGAAAATGTGCTGTCGTAGAGAAATGCTGCTTACAGATATATTACTGTTCATAATGACCATCATAATTTTAGATAAAACATTAATTAGTGATTTATACTCCTAGAATAATGAGCATTGCCACAGCTATAACAAAAAAATATGGATCTGTATAACATTTTCATTCACATTGAATATAGAGGAAATCTGTAAAAATCTTTTTTGACTCTCGTAGTCAAAAATAAAAAAACCAACCTTTCGGTTATGTATATCTCAATTTGTATCTATCAATAAGAGAAATAACTTGGTTAAACTTACTTCTTACATGATTGTAAAGCATCCACTGTGTTTTCAGCATCATTCTTTACCATAACTCAATATGGCCATAATGAAGGGTAATATAAGGTTTTAGATATTTGCATTTTTTTTAAATTTTTGTAAATGTTCATCTAAGGAAGGGAACTGGTTGTTTTTTTAAGTATGGGTACTTTTGACATAATTATGTACATGACTTTGACATTCTGTATTAATTTCACGATTCTAGCGTGTGACTGTGATTCTTGAGGTGTGTAAACATGGGTTGACTCTGAGTTACCATGACAACATGGACACAACCTTAACCTTTCTTGATGATGTTGTGACTGAAGATCTTGGACAGGGTGGAAATCCATATGTACCCTTGCATCTTAGAGGGGTCTCCCTAGGTAGTATATTCCTGTCAGGTTCTGTTTCTTGTTTAGTAATTATTATACATGCATGATAGCATATTGGCTTGTAATATTATCTATAATAAACTGTCAAATTTTAAAGGGAAATGCATTTACATGTAGTGTACTGTTATAGATGCTAGTAGATGGAAGTAGTACAGATAAGATTTATTCTCATCACAGAAGGCTCACCTCTTAAGGTCTCTGGATTGTTTACCCATATGGTAGGGGCTCTTATCCCACCTTTTGTATAGATTGAATCCCAACCTTATTAACTCTTCTTTTGGCTCTTGGTTAGAACTGAAGGCAGCAGTCAGTGAACATTGGCTATAAGTTTGAAGAACTTATGTCTCTTACATCACTGTAAAATATGTTTGAAATTACTATGAATGTTTATATATATAAAAAAACAAACTCAATAGGTAGGCAAAAGGGATAGATTTTATGAGGTGAATTTTCATAGATTTTGTAAAGCCGTGAGTATAGTACTAAGTCTTATGTTTGTAATGCATAACTACCATTTTCAGAAACAGAATTGGCGTCTGGTGTATTGTACGAGCCTTCTAAGCCAGAGGAAGCTGCTTCTAGTGGTCGGCCGAGGACAGAGAGTACCACATCATCCACTAAAACAACGGAGGAAAGGTAACTTTATTCTGAAAATGATTATGCTTCATATTCTTTTAAAGGTGCTAAATGATCGCTACACACATCCATTAGTTTGACTGTATTTGCTCAAATATTCACCTCGTATATAGAAGGTATATTGACGACTGTATATTATAGGAATAACTGTTTTGTAATTTGGATATTTGCGACTGTATATATGGTTTTTAATGGTGGCAAATATTTTTAACGCCGCACGGCGTTAGCGAGCTGTTAAAACTGTTTCACCTTAAAACTGTAAATATGGTCGCAAATATCAAAATCACTAAATAGTTATCCCTTTTCTAATGCACAATGTGTCTAAATGCATATTAAACGCCGTTGAAGTTTGCGACTATATATCGTTATTTAATAGTCGCAAATTTAAACGACATCACCAATCAGAAACGACGTCACATCGGTACTGCGTTAGAATGATTGATACCTTTTTAGCTCACCTGAGCTGGCTCAGGGTGAGCTATTAGGATCGATGAATGTCCATCGTCCGTCCACAATTAGTTTGTTAACACTCTAGTGGTCACATTTTTGCCTCAATTGTCATGAAACTTGGTCAGGATGTTTGTCCCAGTAATTACTCGGACAAGTTTGAATATGGGTCATCTCGGATGAAAAACTAGGTCACATGACCCAAAAATAGAAAAATCTTCTTAAGGCTTTAGAGGCTACTGTTTCAGTCCAAATATCCTGGCAATTTGTCAGAAAGGTTGTTTGGTTGATTTCTAGCTCAAGTTTTAATGTGGGTCACCTGGGGTCAAAAACTAGGTCACACAGCCCAAATATGGAAAAACCTTGTTAACACTCTAGAGGTAACATTTTCAGCCCAAATATCCTGGAAATTTGTCAGAAAGGTTGTTTCGATGATTTCTAGCTCAAGTTTGAATATGGGTCATCTTGGGTCAAAAACTAGGTCACAGAGCCCAAATATGGAAAAACCTTGTTAACACTCTAGAGGTTACATTTTCAGCCCAAATATCCTGGAAATTTGTTGGAAAGGTTGTTTTGATGATTTCTAGCTCAAGTTCGATATGGGTCATCTGGGATCAAAAACTAGGTCACAGAGCCCAAATGTGGAAAAACCTTGTTAACACTCTAGAGGTAACATTTTCAGCCCAAATATCCTGGAAATTTGTCAGAAAGGTTGTTTCGATGATTTCTAGCTCAAGTTTCAATATGGGTCATCTGGGGTCAAAAACTAGGTCACACAGCCCAAATATGGAAAAACCTTGTTAACACTGTAGATGTTACATTTTTAGCCCAAATATCCTTGAAATTTGTCAGAAAGGTTGTTTCGATGATTTCTAGCTCAAGTTCAAATATGGGTCATCCGGGGTCAAAAACTAGGTCACACAGCCCAAATATGGAAAAACCTTGTTAACACTCTAGAGGTAACATTTTCAGCCCAAATATCCTGGAAATTTGTTGGAAAGGTTGTTTTGATGATTTCTAGCTCAAGTTCGTAAATGGTTCATCTAGGGTCAAAAACTAGGTCACAGAGCCCAAATATGGAAAAACCTTGTTAACACTCTAGAGGTTACATTTTCAGCCCAAATATCCTGGAAATTTGTCAGAAAGGTTGTTTCGATGATTTCTAGGTCAAGTTTCATATGGGTCATCTGGGGTCAAAAACTAGGTCACAGAGCCCAAATATGGAAAAACCTTGTTAACACTCTAGAGGTAACATTTTCAGCCCAAATATCCTGGAAATTTGTCAGAAAGGTTGTTTCGATGATTTCTAGCAACTTTGTTAAAAGCAGTTGTACTCTGGTGAGCGATAAAAAGCCATCATGGCCCTCTTGTTTTTATTGGTCTTCAATTACAATTAGACCTGTGTTGAAGAGAGGCCATTTAAAACATATACATATAGCTACTTAATCTGTGTATTTGACTTATAATAGTTTGCTTTGGGATTCGTCACAACAGTGATTCTTTATAACAAACAGCTGCTTTGCTGTATGCAGAACTTCACATTGTGGTAGTTATATTCATCATCTTTGTATTATTTTTAGTGAAAGTGGATTGAGATTACCGGGTGTGAAAAGAGTTTGGGGAAAACAAGGTAGAATTGATAGTTCCGCCAAGATGTCTGTCCAGGACATGTGCAGTACCAATGTAAGTGTCAAACATGCATTTCATATGTATATGCACATATATCTAAAACTTCTTTAAATAGCTAGCCAGGAAAAAAATTTTTTTTTTTTTCCCCCCCTTTTTTTGTTCTTTAAGAGCTACGTGTCTTTTTTGACTTTGTCAAGAAAGGAAAATATTTTTGATTTCCTAAACAGAACAGGGTGTTAATATGATAGTAGTTCACTTTATTGAAATGTTAAAGATAAGCCTTGCTAAAGGAATTTAATCTGAAGGAAGGATATTTTGTTTTGTCTGCATATTATGAGACTTTTAAAATTCTTTTCTTTTGAAGACTGCAATAAGTTTGGTTGACATTTGAAAGATTGTCTCTATCTACTGTAAAGATTTCATGTGAGTCTGTATGTGAAGAGACTGAATCAAACTGGTTCCCTGATTCGGTTGTGTAAGAGCTATCGGATACTTACAGTAGTGTCCAGAAATCTCACTGCCTTTCAAAATGAGTGTCCCTTTTTCACAATTTCCTTAAAAAATCTGATGTTATATTGAACTTATATCACTGTCTCACACAGATAAAGGGAAAGTTATAGTGTTCAATGACACATGTTTCCACTAAAACAAAGTCCTCATATTGATTTTCCTTCTTAAGGGTATTTTACAAACATAATACCCCAAACAAACAAAGTTTGAAAGGGGTATATAGGAGTCATCTTTCACTTGGTTGGTCAGTCTTGTGGCTGGTCTGTAGCAGATACTTGTGGTGAATACACTACTTCAACAGTTCTTGTGTTTTTAGTACTTGACAGGCAATATGACCACGAAGAGCAGATGTGTCTAGCTTATTATTGATACTTCAATTCAGGTTAAGCAGAGTTATGGCCCTTAGACTATTTTTTCAACATTCAAGTGGTGTTGGGATGAGAGGATAATGAGTCACCATTAATGACAGCTGTTGTTTAGTTATGCTGCTGTACTGGTTACTATTTTACTAACACCCAGTCACCTTCTCCTAAGGTCAAGATTACACTTGGGGTTAAAACACTACTACATACAATATCGTTTCCAGTCTGTATCTTCCACATGCATGGACCAATTTTGATATAAATTCACACAATTGTTATCTATGAGATGAGGGTGTTTCAAGCACAACACCTAGTCACCTGCTCCCAAGGTCAACGTCATATTTAAGGGCTCGAACTCTGTGAGTTAGTGTTGTATGGCAATATATCCTGTAAGCTCTGTATCTTTTTAGTGCATGGACCAATTTCAATATAACTTCACAGGATTGTTACACCCAGGCACCTACTCCCTAGGTCAAGGTCAAACTTGGGGCTCAATCACTTGCACACAGTGTTATATAGCTATATTTCCTGTCTGTAGCTTGTACATACATTGACTGAAATCCAACAATTATTACCCGTACCATAAGATTTTGTCCCAAACAACACCCATCTACCTACTCCTAATGTCTTATACCCTCGTTTCATATAGCTGTTTCTATATTGTCTTCCTGTACACATAGACAAAAATAAACAAACTTTTAACATACACGTTCTCCTAGGCATTTTCATTGTATTACCCTACACTTAAAATGCTCAGACAAGGTTAACTAATGTTGTTTACTATACCCTAAATGTGTACATCCATCTTTATTTATTGCTCCAACCAGTAAGGGATTTTGTATTGCATGGCAATACCTCATCAACTTGTTCAATGGTATTTTGTTTTCATATTTTCAGTCTACTGTTCTTACAGAGGAAGAAATCAGACAACATGAGCTTGCCTCAGCTCTCTTTGGTGGTTTTAAGGAGCAAATACAGGTACGGGATATTGAGTACCGCCCAGCTATCCTCGTGAGCTATGTCTAGACAGTTTTAACTACATGTTTAGTTTTTGAATGCCTCCGAAAAAAAAGATTATAAGAAGAAATGAGACGTACAAAAACATCAAAACTTTACAAGCAGCTGATCACAGCCAGAAGTTTGATCATACAGATCGTAAAGAGGACTTTATAAGCTTTACATGTAATACATATACTAGTTCTGTTATAGAGCAGGAGCTATATATGTCTTCCTAATTTGCATAAATATGCATATGTCATGCAGATAATCAAAATCATTTTTATTTCTATCCGCTTTGTAAAGCTCTAATCTTCATATGTTATCTATCAAATTTCCCCAAAACTTACCTTTAAGTAGAAGAAATTTGGTTTTTCTACCTATTGAACTTGCCTTCTGTAGCAAGACCCTAACATTGGTAATGCACATATCAATATTAGTCATTACCATAATAAGTTTAGATATGATCTTCAGTTGTGTATGAGAAGAAAAAAAATATATGTATCATTTGTAGATGTAGACATAGAAAAACTAAAGATCTTATTTGTATTAGATGCCCGTCAAATCTAATAGTAATAGTTAACTAAAATTGTTACCACATACTTTTTAAGATATTAATAGCAAACATACATGTACTTCTTAGGAAAAAACAGCACAGTAAAAGAATGGCACTAATTAAGAAAACATGAAGATTTTTGGTATTTGTTAATTTTGATTCATTTGTTTTGAGATTGAAAAATTGAAATAAACCCCTAAAAGATACCCATTACTACAAGCTGTTATTAAGATTTCTGAATTCTTCATTACTGCTTTAATTATTTTAGTCCACAAATGAAGCTGACGGGGAAAATAGTGAAGACAATGGTTTTCTTCCAAACTCTGCGGACACTGCAGGCTGGAGAAATCTTCATTCTACAGTAGTCGGATCCAAGTCTTTAGAGAAACAAACAGGCCTAAAGGAGACGTGCAATAATGACGGTTCTATAGATGAAACAAGTGTAGCAAAACTATCAAAGGATACAGATAACTTGGTGACTTTAGAAAACGGAAACATTGAAACAAATTTGCTAGACACTAAACCTCAGAGTATTTACAACGAAAATGAAATGTTTGCAGATGGTGAAAAGTCATTCAGTAATCTTAACAGTGACTTATTGAAAGGTCACAATCCACTAGACAAAAGTGTAACAGAAAAATCAAACAATGGAACTGAAACCGTTACAGAGTGAGTTAGATCAAGCTATTTCAGTTCTTTTAGATAACTGTGATCTTGAACATAAACAAACATTGACTGATGGCAACGATAGCTCAGTATTGCATCTAGATTCAGCTAATGTCTTCTCCAAACCATTTGTAAGTGAAAGCAAAGTCAGTAATAACAGTGACAAACTCTTTGAATTAGATACATCAACAGATATTTCAGACAATACATACACAAACAGTGAAGATGGTAGGCAAGGAGAAAAGCTAGTCAATACAATTTATCAAGATGACAAGGCAGGTGAAGAGAAAGATCACTTAATATCGGACTGTAACAAAAATGAATCAGTTTATAATTTAGAAAGTTGATAACTATCTAAGTGTTATGAACAGACCAAGAACCAAATAAAGTGTTAAGTTTTTAATTTTTTCCCCTTTCTGTTGTTTATTTTTTTGGCTTAGTATGTTTATTGAAGTTTACAAGCAGTTGCTATTGTTGAGGTAGTACTTCATAAAAACTTGCCCAACATCAATGGAAATTACAATGTAGTTAAATTAATAAATGTCTTGAAACCACCGTAGATGTAGGAGACGATTAGTTTTAAATGAGTTTGTATAGCAACCGGTGACTTCCTTAGCAACAAGTGATTTCCCCTTACAACCAGTGACTTCCATATCAACTACTGACTCCTTTTTTTTTGTGAAGCCAAAAGTTGTTTATTCTGTTCATGTTAATGCACTGCGTAACTTATGCAAAAGCCTTTTAAAAGCAACTAGGCCATACATGCCCTATAATGCTACACAATATACTGAAGAAAACTTCCTCATATTCTATTTTCAAAAGATAAGTTCTATATATTTCACCATTCTAGTTAATCATCCAAAACTGCACTTAACAAATATTTTTTTTTACCAATAATTTTTTTAATGAAGTAAGTTAAGCTTTTTAAAATGTATATATAATAACACTTGTCGTACTTCACTTGGATATATGCTATGCGAAACCATCAATTGATAGCAGATGTTTAGGAATAATAATGGATATGCTAATCTATATAATAACCATATTTTTTAACATCTCAAATTCTTTTCTATTCCACACTTTGGAATTTGACCCTGGATCGTTATAAATTTTTAAGCCTGGACAATTAACGTAAATTTGTTCATAAGTTTCAGGACTTAGATTTTTCAGTAAGACAACTGACTCCTTACGCACTATTGAATTCATTCATTTGATGCACTCCATGGCCTTTTGTCTTACATGTATAAGTAACTTTTCTTGTACGCGTAAGTTTGACTACATGATTTTTCCAAAGAGGGTTCTCTTCCTTCTTCAACAACTCTGTTAATTCTGCACATCTAAATTCAACTTCACAATATCTACAAGTGTTAACATACTTGTTTGCCATCATATCCTTCATCTAAAAAAGCCAGTACATAACTCTGAAGTTGACAGATAGGCCATCTTGATGGGTCAAAGTGTATGCTGCTTGGTTAAGTGGTACCACCGCACTTTATTTCCTTGGAGGTATTGCTTTGAAATAACAGACTTGATGCCACAGACTAACATCAACAGATAGTACATACTCTGTCGGTTTAACAACATTATGCCCCTTTTTACTTAAAATACTTATATGGGTAATCCATATTGCCTTAACCCTTTGAGATATTGCTTTGAAACTTTGAATGCTTGTTTACACATACCCCCATCCTAGCCAAGAGAAGGTACGCAGGGATTTGTTTTAATTAAGGCCCTTTATGACTTACCTTGTACCAGTACCAAACTGTTCGAGATATTACTTTGAAAGCTGATACTTGTTTACCACATGACCCAAAACAGGGCAAGAAGGTAATTCTGTCAAGGATAGGTGACTTACGGCCCTATTTGCTTAAAACTCGTTAAGATTTTCATTCTTGCCCTTGTGGACTTATTGAGATTTGACCACTTATGTACCATCATGAGGCCTATCTATAAGCAATGGAGGATAACTCTCTGAAAATGCTTGATTTTTATTATAAATTTTCAGTTCAAAGTCATATGTGAAAAACTGTCAAATTTTGTGTTATTGGCTCACCTGAGCACAAAGTCCTACGACAGCTCTTGTGACTATTCCAGTTATTCCAACTTACACTTTTTCTTTTATATTATTTTTATGATGCCTAAGTAATACCACTTACTTACCTTGTGTTGTGCAATAGGAAGACTGCAAGATTTTTCACTATATACCCTTTGAAACTTGACTGAATTATGATTCCAATTGTAACTTGGTAAAATGAATCGATCTTCAGTGAGCAATGTATTTGAAATACGCATTAAATACTGGGCACTTGGGTAAGAAACTTTCTTTACTATGTATTTCAAAATTCTCTTCCTTCTTAAAACCTTCGGTACATGTAATTCTGCACATCCAAATTCAACTACACAATTAAGTGTTAACATCTTGTTTGAAATATGTGGTTATAAAAGCCAATAAGATTGAAGCCATCTTGATGGGTCAAAGTTCTGCTGATTAGGAGCTGAACTGGTCATCGTATGATTTCCTTGATATAATCCAGCTTGAGTTAGCAATATGGGTGCATTTTTCACTGGGATCTTCATGAAACTTGGTCAATATTACGGCTCGAAAATCAAGTAGATCTGGGGTAAAGCCTCGTAGGGGTAGTAATAGGGTAGCTTTTTAATTGAATCTTCATGTAACTTGGTCAGTATAATTGCCTTGATGAAATCTAAGTCAAGGTTGAATATGGGTTATATGGGGTCAAAAACTAGGTAACAGGGATAAATCAAAGAAAAACTTTGTGTATGCAATAGAGGTTACATTTTCCATTGGATCTTCTTGAACCTTGGTCAAAATGACTGCCTTGATCAAATCTAGGGTGAATTCGAATATGGGTCATCTCAGGCCAAAAACTAGGTCACGGGGTCAAATAATAGAAAAAACTTGGGTATGAAGTTGAGGTTGCATTTCCATTGGATCTTCATGAAACTTGGTCAGTATGATTGTCTTGATAAAATCTAGGTCGAGTTAGAATATGGGTCATCTGGGATATAAAAAAACTAGGCCACGTTTGTCAAATCATAGAGAAACCTTGTGTGTGCATTAGAGGTTGCAATTTTATTTGGATCTTCATGAAGTGTGGTCAGAATAACTGGGTCGATGAAATCTAGGTCGAGTTTAAATATTGGTCATCTCAGGTCAAAAACTAGGTCATCTGACATTTACAACTCAGTCATCATAACAAATGGTCAGAATGTTTGTGTGGATCACCTGGGATTTAAAACTAGGTCACCAGGTCAATTCGGAGGAAAACCTTGTTGGTACTCTAGAAGTTACATTATATAGCAAATCATCAGGTAAATTGATCAGACGGTTTGTCTTGTCAAGGTCAAACAGAAGTTGTGTATATGATATATAGTTTATAGTTGAAGTTTGGTCACAATATGGTTATAAGTAGGTCTCAGGTGAGCGATATAGGGCCATCTTGGCCCTCTTGTATTTAATAATATCAGTCACATGTAGAACAAAACTAGGTACGGGTATAAAGCTCTCTAGACAAACTTAAGGTGACCGCAGTCTCTAGTAATATATTGCCCCACCCTGTAATAGTAGGGAAATAAAGAGATTGGAACCCCGTATGAGCTGAAGAGAATTGTAGACAATGGCAATCATGAAGTGAGGAAGCTAAAGGCCACTACTTTACAGAATGATTGTCAGCCAATTCCCAAAGGTGTTGAGCCAAATAAAGAAACCACAAGGCAAAATGGTTCAAGCACCAAATTAGGCTGGCAACCCATGTCTAGTCTGTTAGCCATTTGATAAACATAACAAGAATAAAAATGTATATAAAATACCCCATCTCTTTTTTTCACTCACCAATCATTCGTCCAATGGCTACAATTTGCTTGATTGACATAGATTTACATAGTGAAACAAAAACATAAGACTGATGGCTGTCTTGTCAACCAGGGTCATGTTTAGTTACAATAGGTTAGTTACAATAGGTTAGTTACAAAAGGTTAGTTACAAAAATAAATCTTCTCCTTTTAAGATTGGACTGATTTTAAATAATTTCATTTACGAAGACTATACCAAATATGTTGATTTTGACAGGCAATGGATGTCACTTGTTTCCCTATCTGTTTATCAATTGAGTATTTTTTTTTTGCTGAAAAAAAATCCATGCATCAAAATGTAAACAATTTCACGAGAATAATTCTTACATATATAACGTACCAGGATTTTTCAATAGATGTTGATGCGCCAAAGGATTTTGTGGTTAGGCAATTTTCAACATGTAGATAAAGATTCAATCTTTTTTCTTCTTAGAAAGCAGTTGTTGAAATGTTTCTAGTAGTTTCATTCTGTACAACTATTAAATCAAAATATAACATGCTAGTGAGACTGCAGGTGTCTTGGAGATGCTATGGAACTATTATAATATGGCTATTATGGTCATATTGTTAATAAAAACATAAACTGTAAATATGAAACTTCTCTTTGAATGTGTTTCTTGAATAGTTAGGTTTTTTTCTTTTGACAGCTGAGTGTAAAAAAAGTAAATACAGTTAAACCTGTCAACTATGGAGGCCACAAGGAAGCTGAAGTGGTCATTGTTGACAAGTGGCCTTATTTACTAAGTGTTTCTTCCTGATAGCATATATGTGTTTTGTATAAAACGCTATAGCAAGAGGAACCAGATAGAAGCACAGGCTAAAACTGCCCCCCACCCCCAGCCAACACCCCATTAGAACCTGAAATAAATGTTCCATTGGTCAATCGCAGTATTAAAGTTTGGCAGATATATATGTAAGATATATAGCTTTATTGAGATTGCTAATAAATAAGGTTTCATGGTAACACGTTCAGTTAGTACTATTTTAGGATGTAAAATTTGTACAAGTGTTCTAAGTACAGGTCATTTGGTTTGCAAGTAAGAAAAAGCCGAAGAACTGTAAAGCTTTCGAATTACTTAGTAATAAGATATACAACTACTTTAAGCCTTATCATGCTAAATTTCTTAAATCGACTTGTCCATTGTTCTATTTGGACGATACCATTGCTTGTTTGAAGGGGAGCTCCATGAAAAATTACAGACTGCTACTTACTGGAAATAGTAAGTTTGGCAAAAAGACTAACTTAGGAGAGGTTTTTATGTCTCCCCCACCTCGGGGGGAGACATATTGTTTTTGCCCTGTCCGTCAGTCCGTCCGTCCGTCAGTCCGGTTAAAGTCCTTCATAAAGTCAAATATCTTCGAATACTATCAAAGGTATTGACTTGAAACTCAAACTATCATTTTTACCATCAACATCTTCACCTGAGCAAACAATCCCCATAGACTTGTTTTGATTTATTGAGCAGATTTATGCCCCTTTTTAACTTAGAAATTTTAGTTCAAAGTTTTTATAAGTTCAAATGATCGTTGGTCAATATTATCGTATCCGGTATTGACTTGAAACTCAAAGTATCCTGTCTACCATCAACATCTTACCTGAGCAAACAATCCCCATAATCTGTTTTGGTTTTTGACAGATTTATGCCCTTTTTAACTTAGAATTTTTGGTTAAAGTTTTTTATAAAGTCAAATATCTTGAATATATCAAAGGTCATTGACTTGAAACTCAAAGTATGTGTCTACCATCAACATCTTCGCCGGAAGAAACAATCCCCATAACTCTGTTTTGACCTTTGACAGACCTTATGCACCTTTTTGAATTAGGATTTTTGGTTACATTTTTTTATAAAGTCAAATATCCCTATAGGTATTGACTTGAAACTCATAACTATATGTTTACCATCAACATTTACACCAGAGGAAACAATTCCCCATAACTCCGTTTTGATTTTTGACTAGATTTATGCCCCTTTTGACCTAAACCCTTTTTGATAAATGGAGATTTTATAAAGGCAAATATTTTGAATACTTTCAAAGGTATTGGACTTGAAACTCAAATTATTTGTCCACCACTCAACATCTTCACCTGAGGAAACAATCCCCATAACTCTGTTTTGATTTTGTTAGATTGATGCCCCTTTTTAACTTAGAATTTTAGTTCAAAGATTTTTATAAAGTCAATCTTTGAAACTATCAAACGTTTGACTTGAAACTTAAAATGTATCGTTTACGATCAACACTTCACCAATGTTTTTGATTTTTGACATATTTAGCTCCTTTTAACTTGAATTTGTCATTGGTTTTTACCAGACATTATAGATCCCTATTGAATTGGCTTACTTTTGAAATGTCATAGAATAATTATGCGCATGAGCGGCTTGTCATTTTTTCGTTTCCGGATGATTAACTTTGAAACGTTCCAAAGTTATTCATGACCTCAAATATACAAGGTCATGATTGTTCTTTGAATTATCCCCCTGATCCACCCATTGTTTTAAGAGTCCAGAGTAAGGCAACGCAGTATGGTCACATTTACATAGGTCTTTGAACAAGTTTCATATCTTTGACCTTAATTCTGAGGGACAATTACACAAAACACAAGGTCCTGTTCTTAGACAAAAAAAACATTTTACCGACAAGCTTTCGAATAGTCGAGCGTGCTGTCATGAGACAGCTCTTGTTTTAGAAGTCATTTGAATCTTAGATCTCTATTTATTTTACATCGATTGTAGAACATCTTGTAACTTACATGACAGCTTCCTGGTGTTCTGACCAGTGCTCGCACCGACTCAAAGAATTGTGCCGGTGTCTGGATTCGAATCAAAGATATCCCGGTGACCGTTGTTGTGTGTATAAATTGACTGTCGATGTGTGTTTAACGTGTGACTTCGACAGCGTGCCCATGCGTGTGTGTACAGTGACTGTGTAGGTATATGCATGTACATTGACTGTGAGTATGTGTTTAAAGTGTCTGTCGATATGTCCATTGATATGCGCATAGAGTGACCGTTGGTGTGTACATAGAGTGACTGTTGATGTTCGCATAAAGTAACCGTCGGTGGTTGTATAAAGTCAAACAAATGTTCAGAAATCATAACATGTTTGCTGTAAGATATCTTTCTTCCAGATGTTCAAAGTTGCAACAGGTGTTTTAAATCATATTATATGTATGTACATCTATTGCGTTGTATTTGCTTACTGTAACAACGATGTTTAGTGAATATATATCTGGACTGACCTCTGCATCCAAAGCATTCAAAGGATTACGTGTTTCATCCAGAAATCCGAGTGTACACTACATGTATATTAGACAGGCTCTTTGCATCATCGTGCACAAACGTCCCTATAATTATAAAAAAATTCTATAAAATATTTATTCTTTATTGCGAAACAAGTTCTCATAACAAAATTATCTTGATTGCTTCCAACACTAACCCCAGATAGAGAGAAATGTACCGTTGGGGATCGTACCTGGGAGGTGAAAGCGCTGCTAGGATTCATTAATGATTATTAGTTAGAAGAGCGAGGTTATGCATAAGTCAAAAACTTTGGTTTACCAAATGAAAGTAAAAATTTATTGTACCCATTTCCCAGGTTCTTTGTATAAAGATCTTACATTGTTTTTGACTGTGGTCTGTCTTCGTGGTCAGGTGGTAAGAGTCGCTGGCTTAAAATCACTGTAACCTCTCATAGATTGAGGTCCGTGGGTTTGAGCTCTGCTGCCGACCATGTCATTTTATGTGAGAAAGTTGACAGTTTCTTACGGAGGAGAGGAATCTAGTTACTGGTTCTTCTAGTTACTGAACTTTATCATTTGTCTCCTGTTGTGACTAATAGTAACTATTTGTAGAACAATATGGTTCGTTCATAATTACGTTTGAGTAGACAGATGTTTTGACAAACCGATTACAAAGTTTCTTGTATAAGTTTAGGATTGTGTTTGCAGCCATTCACCATTCGGGTTGAGACTATTGGACGGCAACGATATTTTCTGTGAGTATTTCTTTTATCAAAATTTCTAGTTATTTTGTAGATTAAGTTAAGGTGATACTGCGACCAGCAACAATTTTAAGCAAAACATTCAACACTGATTTATACGCATATATATGATGAAAATGTATTAATCAAATGTAAAAGTCTGTAAAAATATTGTTTGGCTATGTTAAAAAAAATGCCATACACAAATTGTGAGGTAAATTGTTGAATGCGTTAGTAAGAACAACACCTTAAATATTTTCAAAAGGGCGGCTTATTATGATCATAGGAGCTCAAGGTCGGGATTGTGCTTTTTCCGGCTTTGTTTTGTCTTTTTACATTTATCTAAGAAACCAGCAGCTTATTTTCCCCGGATCTTAACTTTCATATTTTACCACTGAAGTACCCGGTAGACTTGTTTCAGTCTACCAGGTACTTCAAGTTCAGTGGTAAAATATGAAAGTTAAAGTGAAAATATGCACATTTTTTCAAGAAAAGATCCAGCTGAAATAGGTGTGTGTAAAAAGGGTAGAGGAAATAATATCTTTAACCCAATACACCAAACTCTTCATGCTACCAGTACGAAGTAATAACTTTCCAAATATTACTTTTCCTATTTTTGTGACTGGGAGAGTCAATTAAAAAAAACAACTGCATGCAGGAGTTGCTTGCCTTCCACTGCCGAAATCTCTCTACCAACAACTACAACAACACAAGGGAGATCACTGCGAAAGAATGAACTATTATTTTATTTGTCCATTTTTTTTATTTCTAAAGCACCAACTTCAAATACTAATGCGGCATTATCATTATTTTAACACATATAAATGCACAGCTTCCGAAAATTGCTTTTATAAAACTGTCACCAAAAATACACTTTGTGCAGTAAGATGAACATAATGCCACTTTAAGAGATCATATTTTGTTAGCTTGCTTCTTAGATAAATGTAAAAAGACATAACAAATTACAAACATCAGTTATAATCAAAATTAAAATAATGATAAAACAATATTTGTTGTAATTTAATACAATTTTAACAAGTGGTGCAACATCTAAACACCCAAAACTGATACAAGATTTTAATAGGTGTATATCTGTACTGTCAGTTAACAAAATCTGCAGGTGAATTTTGTCCACACCCACTTTGAGGTAGCAGAATGTGGGTTCCTGCTATGCTTAGTGTTGTAATGCAGAAACCTACTTCCGTAAGCAACGTTTACCACTCATGTAGGTTGCATACCTTCTAATTTATTTATTATCGTTGTTAAGACCGCGTTTGAAAGGTGCATAGGTTCGATGAAGTGCCAGAGACCGAAGTGGGTATAATCATTTATGCGTGAAAATAAACATATATTGTAAATGAGACTGTGTGCTATATTCTAGTCAGTTGGAAAGCAATATGATCCATCTCACGTGGTAAAATAGTTTGAATTTTATTTATTCACAACAAAATCAACATTTTTATAAATGATAAGCTATCACCCACGCTGTCACACATTAACGTTATATATTACAGAATACAATATATTGCAAAAAAAAAGAAAACTTTACTTGACAATGGAAGGCAAACTTTTGCTTTGTGTCTTGGTAAGTTACATTTTTGATTGGCTAGCATATACTTGTTGAAGACATGTACTTGAAATAATAATTATCATATATTTCAAAGGAATATATAGACACGGGATCTGTATAATTGTAATTTGCATTCGTAGTAAATTTCAGGGGGTGGGGGAGGGGATGATACTGCTTTAGCTGTGCTGCTGATGCCTAGCTCATTTCTAAACCCTAAGTATTGTTTGAGTGCTACTGTGAAATTTTTAAGATATTTGGCTAAAAAATGTAAAACTTAGAAATGGCTTCGAATGTTGAAAGAATCTGCATGGTATTTTGTCTTTTTAGTTCAGTTTAAATTTATTTATTTCATATCGGTTGTAGAACAAGTTCTCACAACATATCGTTTACTGCTCTACTCTGCTGTATCAATGACTTTTTGCTGGAGTTCTGACCAGTATTCGCGCAGGAAATGAGGTTGGAGGTCGTAGCCAGATGCCGCAACCGGGATTTGAACCAACGACCTCCGGGTCCGAAGTCTGACGCTCTATCCCTACACCATGGCGCCTCCCTTGTCTTCTATTAGCCCTGATTTAAAAATGATCCTGTTTCCAACTTAAGTAATGTGGTCCGACAAGATGGATAATTATATTTTACAGCTTTTTTAATCGGAAACAACAACTATGAATATTTAGGATTTCCGTTGAATTTTCCAGGTGTTTATCATTGCACAGTACTGGATTTCTAATGTTGAAGCAAGCAAGTCTCCAAAACCATCTAAATTTTCAAAATCATCTAAATCAAAAGATTCTTCTGCTTGTCAAAATGACACGGTACTTGTTTTTTTGTTTTTATTTCATTTTCATTTCATTTCCGGCTAGCCTCGTTACCGCCCGATGAGCAGGTATCCTCGTGACGGATATTCCGATCGCAAACACATGATAAATAAAAAATTAAATATTATTACTCTGTTTACTTTGAGAATTTGTCTGAGTTTATTTTAGATTTAAGAAATTCTTTAAAAATAACATAGTTTCAGAAAGTATAAAACGTGTCGTTTTTAAAATACAGTCGCATGCAAGATAACCACAAGTTGCTTTACAAAGTTTTAAGATTTCATTCTTCGATTATTGAACTTAACTCTATATTTTCCAATTACTGAATTTAGACTACATCCTATCTATATTACACTGTACATATATTCAGGACTGTGAGTGCGGTTTGCGTTGTTACACAGAGAGGTGTAATTTTGGAAAAGGGAAAAGTTCTTCCAAATCAAAGGATAAATCGAGTACAGATAAAAGTGCAAGTGGTGGTAAATGTAAAACTGAATTCGTGATCGGTAAGCGGCATTTACATTTCTTTCCATTTTATTTCTTCATTACAAATAAGAAATGAGAAATATATAATTACACTAAAGTTGAGTAATAACTGATCATGACAGTTTAAATAATAACAAATAAGAAAGATTTTGAATGTGTAATTATTTGATTATGCGTACATGTACATGAATGAATATTGCATATTTTCATATATACAAAATATTTTAAACGTTGACTTTCAAATGGCATAAGAATGCATGACTCACAACAAATAACAGATAAGTAAATGTAACAAATAACTGCATAACACAGAAGTGACAACAAGTAATAAACGAGATAACTGTGAAATAAAAGTATCACAGCGGACCTTAGAATAGTGTCTTAACTTGATAAGTTATTGCCAAGTCCCAATTCATTTTTAATTTTTCTCTCCTTTCGACGGAGAGCAAAAATGTTCCACATATTACAACGTTTATTTTAAAGAAACTTTGTATTTTCAAAAAGCGATGACTATAATTGATGATACCAACACTCTTGTTTGAGATAAGTCAAATGTTGATGGCTGACACCAAGACGAAGCAAATTCAGTAAACATCAAAAACTAGTGTATTGGTTATATAGTAAATGCCACAGGTGAGTGTAGCATACCGGGGACCCATACAGTGATTTTTAGTTCAAAATATTTCAAATTTGATATATAGGCATAAGGCTATTTTTATCTAACATTCACTGTTTGGGTCCCTGGTACGCTACACTCACCTGTGGTAAATGCACGTGTAGGCAATGTATGCAACCATTCACGCTACACAATATATTGTAAGCTACTGATTACCTAGTCTGGAGTTCCTTCCCCTTATTACTACGTACTATCATAGGAAGTCGGGAACCAGACTACTGATTACCACGAATTGTATTATATAAGCTACACACTGAACAGTGATGTTAACCCATTCTTTATCTTACTTGCGTAGGTAATTTTCATTGATTTCATAAAATGTGTGCAAAGAACTATCCACTCCTTCACTTACATGACCGAAGCAAGTACGATAAAAACTGTTCACTACTGTCTGAATTAATTTAACGTGTGCACAGAACTATTCCCTACTTCACTTACATAAAGTCCTAAAAATAGCGGGTCGCTGAGGGGGCCCAAAATAACAAATAAGTCTCAAGTATGAACAAAAACTGAATGTCGTTCCAGGGTTTCCGTATAATTTATCTACATACAGAGCAAAAAATCGCCTGTGCTACTTTTATCGGATTTTGATCATCGGATTTTGTAGAAAAAATATCCAAAGAAAATGTTTTATTAAAGTATGGTTAAGTGGATAGAATGTAAGTATGGTTGTTGTTTAGAAAGTCATATTAATTATGGCAAGAGAACTTTTTCGGTAATGTTTGATTAACAATTTATACATTTTATTTCAAAATGTATACGTGGGTTTCAGACGATTTACCTGAACATTGTTGTTTGTCAGAAAAAAAGTGCAGACGTTTTAATTTGAATAACTTGTTTTTGTAGGATGTGATGATCGCTATGGATTTTATAAAGGTAGGTAACTCAAAATTAATATGAACGCTTTTCTGGTTTGAGAGGTGATCTTAAATAAAGAATATACGGTAGTTTTACAACTGTAAACACCTCATACAAAGTTAGTTGCTTGCCAGAATGCAAAAAATATCAAATGGGTGTTTGTCCATCACGTGTGACATGTTCAATACTTAAAGTCCCATGATCACATTTACAAGCAGCTTTCGTTATATCAAGAAAGATGTATTATTGATTTGTACCAAAATCATTCCTTATGTTGCTTTTTTAAATCGATAAAAACAGCAGTATTTTTTCAATGATATTGCACAAAAATGAGAAAAGCTTTCTGGCAACCTTTTTTCTTGAAGAAACAATTTGAGTACGTAAGAAAGCCTTTGTGGACATGGTTTAGAGTGAATAGAACACGGTTCTATAATTATTTTATCCATAAATGTCACTATATCAGTAAATTCAAAGTGAGATTAGCGTTACTGTAGAGTAGCAGGCATTTGCGTTTGCAATTCTAATTAATTCTGTTCAAATTGTGTAATCAATTCCGAAGAAACTACTGATGCAATATATACATATATATTTAACATTAATTTTGTATTCTAACCACAAATAATAAAAGTTAACCAAAGGCAGGCACCCGCCATAGAGTGCTTGGCTTTCGCTAGCGGGTAGTAATAGCACTGTCAATTCGTCCGTGTGTCCCTTGGTATGCTATCACGTTGTGGTTCAGGTCTAACGTTAAATTCTTGGGACTATATTTGAAACTCAGACGTTAAGAGTATCCAGCTAAGGTCTATTACACCTAACACCCAGGTTCAACGTCACATAGTTTGCTTAACGCCTTAATATGGACCTATATGTACATTTAGTTTGTGTGCCAATCATAGCATTAATGAAGATCTAGTTCACAGAATTATTGACAATCTTCCAACGATGTCAGAACCCCAAAGGTCAATATAACACTTTCCTCCCAAAGGCTAAGGATGGATTCCATGGCAAATATTTTAACTGTTTGTAGCGGATTACACTAAGATTTTCAACTCAAACGTCTCGATAACATCTCGGTTTCAAAAGCAAACTTATAGGGCATGTGTAATTTACAGTGAAAACTTTTAAAATTTAATATATTTCTCTGTTCCAGAATGCTTAGAATACACGGATGAGTTCAAACGTATTCCCGGGTTCGAAGCTACCAATTATTACAGCGCATATTTTCCAAATCAGACTACGGAGTCATGCAAAGAGCATTGTCTGAATGCTACCACGTGTATTAACTTTTATTTCGAAATTGATGGCTATGATTGTTATTTAGTGGATTTAAATCTGGCCGAAACTATCATGTACGGCTACTTCTCTCCGTGGCCTTGTTTCGACTTCTATGCTCGAGAGTGTTTGTACTGCTAAGTAAGACACACCATAATGAAAACTGAGTTTGCCAGAAAGAAATTAAGACAGAATGTTAAGTACTGCAAAGAAACTGAATAAATTGAAAGTGCAAATTGTTTATGTTCTTCTGTTTTGTGACTAACTGGCCAAACATGTGTTCACCGAAATTCAAGAAGGTTGTAAGATTCCTTTTTAGACTACATGTATACTGCATGTCCAGTTAAAAGTTTACCAAACACAAATATCAACAACAAAAAAACACATAGATAAAACAAGAGGGCCAATAATGTCCAAATACCACTGACCATTACAGTTCTCTGGTACTTCCAATACCATGGGGATGTCGTATTTGGTGTGTTTTTGTTTTCATTTTAAAGTAAATGCAATGTAGTATATAGTCATTTTGAAATCAAGTTACATATAAGCGATACAAAAATAAACAATGACATTTACAATGTTCAAACAACATAGTTCATCAAATTTTATGTAAGAATATACATTTACTGGAAACAAATGCAAAGGAAAGCTATACTGACTGTTAAAGTGTCTGACAAGCAAAGGTCTATGTACGTTACTAGTCTTGCCGAAACGAAAAACAAGACCTAAACTACAGAATACTGTCAGACTTCATAACAAATCGACGCCCTCACAAAAATGTACACAGGAAAAACAAGTGCAGACCTGTATGAAAACTCACAACAATACAAAAGAAAACTGATAATTAGTCTTGTCGAAACGAATCACAAGACCATGGAAATACTGTAAGTCTTCATCATATCGAATAGGTCATGAAAATAGAAAGAAGAAACAAGAGAAAACACTTTTCAGCGGTTTTTTTTTAAAGAAAGGTGACCTACGCTTACAGTCCAGAATGTCTCTTTTCAGGACTAAATAAACTCGATATTACAGTGTCGATTTAGGATACAAAGTTTGAGCAGGTAATTTAAGCACATAATTAATCGAACTGTTGCAGTGTTATTTGTGAGTGGTAGATCGCTAAGCCGGATAAAATGTCACAAATCTGATTCTTTTCATCTCGAAGTGAAAGTTCTTGGAAAGCATTCACACCTATGTGTTTCAAGATGTCTAAAAATCTAGCTACATATTTTCCCTTATGAGAAAATTTTCGGTACAAAAAAGTATCAGATGCACTGTTATATTATCAACAAGTAGGTTGCATTTATTGCATAACTCAGTCCCATTATATGAGAACAATTTCCCTAGTAATTTAAGTGCATTGTATGATGCATGCTTTAATTCTGGGAATTCTTTGTAGACTGACCACATTACACATATACTCTGTTGCAAAAGAAAGTGTACACTTAGGTTTTTATTATTTAAATGTATTACTTTTAACAGAAATATATGATGTTTGGCATCAAAATTTAGAGCAATTTATGCTCAATTGCATGTGCACTGACAGCAAATTGTGTACATGTATAGAGGTAGAGTTCGAAATTCGAGACCGATACGTTTTATCAAAATGGAGAAATAAAAAAGTGCACACTTTCTTTTGGAACTGAGTGTATACATTATGTGCTTGAAAGATGTGAAGGTAATGGTGTTGCAACATTAACAAGTCAAGCTTGCTGTTTCTATCATTAGTGTACCAGGTATTTAGATGTTTAATAATGCCTTTCCACGTAGTTTTAGAAGGGAACGTACCAGAAGACATGAATATATCTAAAACATACTGTAAATTGAATTTTGACAACGTTTTGTATATATCCGGGATAAATCCCGATACCTGGTAATCTAATCAGTCCATGAACAAATAGTTGCTTGGCCAGATAAGAACACGGAAGTCTACATAATTAACCTAAAAACAGTCATTAACGCTTGATAATTTCTTCCTCTATCGGAAACATCCCTTGCGCACCGAGTGAAAGGACAGTAGATGTATTTTTGGGAAATGTTTTTGATAATTTTTATGCATACATGTAATCTATGTGTTCTCTCTAAACAAGTCAGAGTTGAGGACTGCACAGAATTCCATAACTCGCATCCGTATAAAGATTTTGATAAAACTATCAACTGATAAATTGTTAGAGTGTTGATGGTCAAAAGATAATACAGTCAGACCGGTGTTAAAAACCACCTCCGAATAGAGACCATCCTGCGAAAAAAGACCAGCAGGGAGATCACCGTGCACTATAAATATACAGTAGACACACCTGTGAATAAAGACAACATGCAAACACCATGGCGACAACTTAACCTAAAAGTTTCAGCTATGCATTCCCAGTCATTATCGATGAAATCAGCGGTTTAAAATATACATGTATGTAGAGTTGTTGTTGTACAATTAATGGGTGGATGCGATTTATTACAGAAAGCCTCTATATTGATTAATTGTGGTGAAATGAGGCATTTTCTATGAAATTGTATTTATTTATCATTTTACGTTCCTTTAACACACAATCTATGTTTCGAGAATATAATCTGCTAGATGTAAGGAGTGCCCCTTTAAGTATCCATGCATCTTTTACTCAACACGTATTAAGTAAAGCGGGCCGCAATAATCGTAATCAGGTAGAACAAAACTCCCTAACTTTTCTAATTTTGTTAGGTACCAGTATGCATGGGAGTAAAATGGGTCATGAAGGCTTCATACTGGGAGAAATCTCAGGGTGGGTCAGGACTATAAACAATCTAATAAGTGTTGAAGGCTTTCACACTATAAAATGACATAACTCAAAGAATTCAATTCCATGCAGAACTCTGGTTGCTTTGCAATAAATAGGAAACACTTTTGAAATCGCTGAAACCACAAGGCATATATAATTAGATATTTGGCATGTAGCATTGCCTAGTGGACAACTCTCATGATTGTTCAAATTATGACCCCACCTGGGGTGTCAATTGATTTTACATAGGTTTCTGTATGAAAACTTTTACAAATCATCTCTGAAACTAGAAGGCCTAAAGCTAAGATATTTGGCATGTTGCATTGCCTAGTGGACCTCTTACAAAAATTTTCAGATCATCGTATTCAACCCTCGAAATATACAACCAGTCTATCTAGACCAGAATACATTTGACTTACTAATAGATGTTCATATTTATTATTATCTTTATTAAGCTATTCAAATTAAAAACTACACATAATATAGAGGTGTTCAAAAGATAAAACAACTGAAAAATAGGCGTTTGCTTCTATCAGTGGTTGTACGGAAAGTCCACAGGAGTACAGTTTTGCCATCTTGGAATTTTAATTTCCGATTGATATTTAGCTCGACTATTCGAAGGAGGCTTTTACAGTCGCCGCACCGTCGGCACCGTCGGCACCGTCGTCGTAGTCCGCGTTGGTTAAAGTTTTTTTTGTAAATGCTTATATCTTCTTTACCATCAACATATTTACTTCAAAGTTATCATACTTGTTTATGTGGCAATGCAGACAACTCCTACAAGTCACATAACTCTGTCAACCGTATTTGCATAATTATGCCCCTTTTTGTACTTCGATTTTGTCCAAAAAAGTACCTTTAAGTTAGATGTAACTTGTTCTTTATCAAACTTTGAAATTATTTTGCTCATGACAACAGAGTTGTGATCCAATATCTTTGGGTCAATGTCACAGTTGATTAAGTTATGCCCCTTTTTGCACTTCGATTTTGTCAATATAACTTACAGTTGGCTACAATTTTGCCATTTCTTAATACTTCTTCATCAAACTTTTAAATTATGTTGCAAATGACAATATGGTCATGATGCACCCCCACCCACCTCAACCATCCATACCCCATCCATACCGTAAAAATACATGCTGCCGCCCCCTTATTCTTACACAATAAGACACTATACCTACTCTTAGACAAACACCCATTTTACTGACAAGACCACGAATAGCCGAGCGTGCTGCCACGAGACAGCTCTTGTTTCATTTGCACTACCAACCTTTGTAACAATGTTTTCCCATAAGGTCTCAAAGCTCTTAGAAAATGTAAGTTAAGCTTTTAAGCTCACTTGTACCGATGTTAAGGATGAGCTATTGTGATCGCTTGCATACTTTTTGACTACAGACGACCTATCATTTGAAACAACTAGGTCAATGTAGCCAAACCTCACATAAATATTCCTTGGGTGGTCGTCTGCCAAGGTTGTTCAAATACTTCGATTCATGGCAACCCAAAGTTAAAACTTTAACAATCTTCTTGTCAAAAGCCCGAAGACGTAGATCGTAGGAAGTTGGTATGTAACACTATGTCTAGTGAACCTCTACCAAGAACATAACCCTGGTGTCAAAATTGAGCACACTGGGGTCACTAATGTTAATTGACTTGTATAGGACATTTTGCAGGTCGCCGCCCGTCGCAAGTGCTCACATAATACGTTCCTTCGGGCGTATAAAAAGCATATGTTGTCCCTGCATACGTTAAAAATTTGAGATGTAAATTATGCTATGAATTTCAAGACCAACATAGCCAATTTAAAAAAGCGATAGCAATAAAATTACGTGCTTAAAAGTAAAGAAGAAAACAAATTCTTCGCCCAACCATTGATTCTGCAGCGTCTGTAGGTTCACTTCAGTGGAACCGCAGTGGCGCAGTGGTAGCGCGTTCGCCTTAGGATCGGAAGGTCCATTGTTCGATCCCAACCAGTGCCACGGAAGTGTTGTGTTCTTAGGTAAGACACAGATATTTCGGCATTCTCTCTCTCTCTCGGCATTTGCCAGCCGATGACGCCGAACGTATAGGTGAGAGACATGGCTTATGGCCTCTAATATTTTTTTCCGCAGTGCTCAATGAAGCCCACAATACTGTGCAACTCCAAATTTTATTATATACCCTTGAAAACAGGCCAGGTTAATGGTCTCAAATGGCTCTTAGATAAAATGTAATGTATTTAAATGCCAACTTTTAAGATAAAGATTTGTTTGCTTCGTTATCAGTGATTTCTTGAAGTATAGTGATAGTCTGTAATTTTAACGTGTTTCGACCTGAAACATTATGCGCATCTTACTGCACATAGCGTATTTTTGGTGACAATTTTATAAAAGCAATTTTTGGTTCTGTGCATTTAAATGTGTTTAATTAATGATAATGCCGCATTAGTATTTGAAGTTGGTGCTTTAGAAATAAAAAAAAACCGGACTGATTAAATGTGGTTGATTGTGTCGTTGTTGTTGTTGGTAGAGATTTCGGCAGTGGAAGGGAAGCAACTCCTGTATGCAGTTGTTTTTTTTTTCTAAAAAGACCCAAAAAAGTGATATTTGAAAAGTTATTATTTCGTACTGGTAGAGTTTGGTGTATTGGGTTAAAAGCTATTATTTCCTCTACTCTTTTCTACACAACAGGTATAACAGCTGGATTTTTACTTGAAAAAAATGCGCATAATTCCATATGTTTGATATTTTGTATATCGATACGGGTAATCAAATGATTCTATCGTTCATGTATACAGTGATCCGATCAAACAGTAACATTACAAGGCTGTTTAGCAATTTACTTTTAGTGTACACGATAGTAAGCAAGATTGGCAGAGAGCAGACGACTTGAAGTATATGAAGCTGTTTTTTTAATTAATAAAAAAACTTTTTTTTAATACACGTTTATATGGCCAAAATAGTGGATCGTTTTCTTCATCATACTCATGGTCAATAATCGACCTAAAATGACTTCACCGAAAGTAAGATGATGACCCCGATTTTTTATTAGTCAATGTTTTAATTTGTTTTCGATTCCATAGCGTAATTAAAAAATATCGTTTAGTGCATTTTTTTCACAATTGTCAAATTTACATTTTTATGCTTCGAAAATTGTAGCCCATACAGGGTTCGTTTCGCACTTTTTGGCGAAACCATAAGACATTTAGATATTGGCTGAAAACGTCACTTAGTTATAAAACTGAAAACAGGATTTTTTTACCTTTTTCATTCAGTATTATCCAATTAAAAGGTGCCTTACATATTAATTTTTCAATCCAAAGTGTATATACTACTTGTAATTTCATTGACGGTTGAAAGGTTACGACCTGCCGGGCTAGCTCAATTTTACACAGGACAATTAACTTCCCTGGAAATTTCACATTTACCGTATGTATCTACAAAAATCAATGAGTTATGAGATTGTCATACAAAATTTCTTAAATATACGTTGACAAATCACCCATTTTCTAGGGGAAACCCGCGATCTACCTTGCTAATGATATATTTTTAGTAACGTTGACCAAATGTCAACGTCTATACTGGTTTATGGGACGGTGTCCGCTGTCGGTAATTTGTACCAGTGTCAATCAATTAAATTGCCAAAATAACCTCCATACTATAAAAAAGATATAAAAAGATATACTTTATTCGACCAGTAAGTGATGCTCGTTATAATTTGTGCCAATCTTGTATAGTATTACTAGTAATTAGAGAGTAATTATTAATAAGAGGCATTTCCTAGATTGAGGAAACTAATCATTAGCAAGTTTTCTCATCTTTGAAAAGATCTTTGTTTATCAGTATAAAAGTCGTGATATGACAGGTCAGAGCATCAGTATCGGGTGATAAACAACAAAGACAGATCTACAAGAAAGTACACTTCAACAGACGTATGCATATGGTAAGATTAAAAAATATTGTTTTCACGTTTTCAATGAAATTCAATATAAAGGATCAAAGCAAACTTAAGTATTTCGTGCAGCAATTGCATGAATTGACGCAAACATTTTATAGGTTTTATTTATTATTTTTTAAAAGAACATGTACAACAAATGTAAAGGAAAACATATCAAATTCTTTACAAGATAATAGAAAATGACTTACACTATAATATATGCAAATAAGAGTATGGGATTTTTCACTTTTCGCAACAAATGTGTCATTACAGATTAAGAAAAAAAAGTACAAGCTTTTTTCTTGTTTTTCATTTAAGAATAGTTCACAGTTTCATCAGTTTCACGTACGTGTACATATTATATGCTACTTGGTTTTTAGATGTGGTATATGGGGACATATCACACGCGTAGATTGATATGACCCGAGACGTTAGACGTTGGTGATATTATGGTGAGGCGTGTAATATATCTCCACCGCATCAAAAAACAAATAACAATTTTATTACTAAAGTAATCGCTGATTACTGCACCAACCATCTCTTTGGATTCAGTAGATGTAACTCGAAAATACGTTCGTTGACCCTTCAACTTCAACTTCAACTATGATACTTCGCAAAATCCCTTTGTGGACATCAGGCGAAGGTGCTATAGCTGACTGTACATGCGCAGGGCCAGGTGCTCCCAAGTGTGTGTGCGGTTAAAATCCCGAACATGTATGTGTGGTTAAAATCCTGAACACTGTACACTATATTTAGTCCACTTTATTACCTCATAGTTGGCTGGACAACGGTCTTAAAACCATCCAGAGTATCCAACTGTAGCACTGTATTCGGTAGACTGTTCCACAACACGACCACCCGCGGAAAGAAAGAGTGTTGGTAGACGTGTTTTTGCAGTGATACTTTATGAATTTCATGGCGTGTCTAGACGATGGTATAGGATGATATGATGTTGGTATAGCCACTAAATTGTTCACAACCTTATACATAACAATTAAGTCAGATGACTGCCTTCGCGCTTGTAAAGTTGGCCAATTTAACTGATGTAACATAGAAGTAACACTACCCGATTGTTGATGATTAAAGAGTTTATTCAGTACGAATCTAGCTGCATTTCGCTGTATTTGTTCACCTTTTTTCACTTGTGTTAACTGATGAGGATTCCAAATTGTTGAGCTGTATGCCAATTTTGGGCGAACTAAAGATTGATATGCACGTTCTTTTACAGTTCTTGGGCAGTGTCTTAGATTACGTTTCACAAAACCCAGGGCCTGAGATGCTTTTGACGTTATATTGTCTATGTGTATGTTATATTTCATGTTTTCGGAAAGTTCAACTCCAAGATAAGGATGATGTTTTACGACTTCTAAGGTTTTACCTTGCATAGAGTAGTTATATGTTAATTTATTCATTGTAGTAGTTATATTCATAATGGCACACTTGTCAACATTATATTCCATTTGCCAAGTTTTACTCCATTCAACAAGCTTATCTAAATCATTTTGTAATATGGTATGATCTTCGACCGTTTGGACGGCTCGATAAATAACACAGTCATCAGCAAAAAGACGTATAGTTGATGAAATATTGGAAGCAATGTCATTTATATAAAAGGAACAACGCGGGACCCTATGATCATCAAACTATTTACATAAATGATTGTCTATGAAATGTACCCGAACAATGGAAGTAGATGTCAGACGTAGATGTAGCTTGAAATGAACTAATATTCTTAAAATATAAATTCACTACACAATACGAGAGTATACCACATGTACCATCACCATCACCGTGCAGTCAAATGTATTAGATTCATGATAGTGCGTCAAGGAATACACTGGCTTATGAACGGGTATCAGCTGTCAGTTAACTTTCCAACACCAATTTGCAAATTAGCAACTCAATTATTTTTAGGCTGACAAGTAATAATTTCAAGTAACTTTCAATAAATAAACAAATAATTGAGTTGCAAATGTACTTTATTTAGTTATCTACTGACAATCAGCTTAATTGTATTTGTAGACTTCATTAAAATGTTTTAAATCAATCCTTTTGTCTTTCAGAATGCTATCCATATGTGTTTCGTAAGTTTGCCTTCACTATAGCCATTTACAGAATGATATACAGGTACTAGATGAGCGGTTAAGGAAATAATTATATATAAAGAAGAAAGCTTACAGCAAACCGGTCGTTTAAAACTGACATGTATGGTCGTACATGCAATGGCACATATGATGATAATGCATACAGAAGGCTTTAAATGTGATATTTGTGATTATGAATGTAGTGATGCCAGTGCTGTGGAGATACATATGAGAATACATACAGGAGAACAACGCTTTAAATGTGATGCTTGTGATTATACATGTAATCAGATAGGTTATCTGAAGAAACATATGAGAAAACATACAGGAGAGAATTGCTTTAAATGTGTTGTTTGTGATTTTGCAAGTATACAAAGAGGTGCCCTAAAGACACATATGAAAATACACACAGGAGAGAAACGTTTTAAATGTGATGTTTGTGATTATGCGTGTAATCAGAGCGGCACTATGAAAATGCATATGAGAAAACATACAGGAGAGAAATGCTTTAAATGTGATGTGTGTGGTCATGCAAGTAGATATAGCAGTGCTCTAAAGACACACATGAGAATACATACAGGAGAAAAATGTTTTAAATGTGATGTTTGTGATTATGCATGTAATCAGATAGGTTATCTGAAGAAACATATGAGAAAACATACAGGAGAGAAATGCTTTAAATGTGTTGTTTGTGATTTTGCAAGTATACATAGAACTGCCCTAAAGACACATATGAAAATACACACAGGGGAGAAATGCTTTAAATGTGAAGCTTGTGATTATGCATGTTATCAGAGAGGTGCTCTGAAGAGACATATGAGAATACATACAGGAGAGAAATGCTTTCAATGTGATGTTTGTGATTATGCATGTAGTCAAAAACCTTCTCTAGTTGATCATATGAGTATACATACAGGAGAGAAACGTTTTAAATGTGATGTTTGTGATTATGCGTGTAATCAGAGCGGCACTATGAAAATGCATATGATAAAACATACAGGAGAGAAATGCTTTAAATGTGATGTGTGTGGTCATGCAAGTAGATATAGCAGTGCTCTAAAGATACACATGAGAATACATACAGGAGAAAAACGTTTTAAATGTGATGTTTGTGATTATGCATGTAATCAGAGCAGTGGTCTGAAGACACATATGAGAAAACATACAGGAGAGAAATGCTTTAAATGTAATATTTGTGATTATGCCAGTGGTAATAGCAGTAATCTGAAGACACATATGAGAAAACATACAGGAGAGAAATGCTTTAAATGTGATGCTTGTGATTATGCATGTAATCAGAGAGTTCATCTGAAGAAACATATGAGAATACATACAGGATAACAATGCTTTAAATGTGATGTTTATGATCATGCATATAATCAGAGATGTGCTCTGAAGAGAGGTATGAGAATACAAACAGGATAAAAATGCTTTAAATGTGATGTTTGTGATTATGCAAGTAGTGACAGAAGTGCTCAGAAGACATATATGAGAATACTTACAGGAGATAAATGCTTTAAATGTGATGATTGTGACTATGCAATTAGTGATCGCAGTACTCTGAAAACACATATGAGAATACATACAGGAGAGAAATATTTTCAATGTAATATTTGTCAATATGCAAGTAATCGTAAAAATCGTCTGAAGACACATATGAAAAAAACATACAGGAGAGAAATGCTTTAAATGTGATGTTTGTGATTTTGCAAGTATACATAGATGTTCCCTAAACACACATATGAGAATGTACACAGGAGAGAAATGCTTTAAATGTGATGCTTGTGATTATGCATGTTATCAGAAAGGTGCTCTGAAGAGACATAATAAATTATGAGAATACATACAGGAGAGAAATGTTTTTATGTAATGTTTGTGATTATGCATGTAGTCAAAAACCTTCTCTGGTTGATCATATGAGTATACATACAGGAGAATAATGTTTTAAATGTGATGTTTGTGATTATGCATGTAATCAGAGCGGCACTCTGACGAGACATATGATAAAACATACAGGAGAGAAATGCTTTAAATGTGATGTTTGTGATCATGCAAGTAGATATAGCAGTGCTCTGAAGACACATATGAGAAAACATACAGGAGAGAAATGTTTTAATTGTGATGTTTGTGATTATGCATGTAATCAGAGCGGCACTCTGACGAGACATATGATAAAACATACAGGAGAGAAATGCTTTAAATGTGATGTTTGTGATCATGCAAGTAGATATAGCAGTGCTCTGACGAGACATATGATAAAACATACAGGAGAGAAATGCTTTAAATGTAATATTTGTGATTATTCCAGAGGTAATAGCAGTAATTTGAAGACACATATGAGAATACATACAGGAGAGAAATGTTTTAATTGTGATGTTTGTGATTATGCATGTAATCAGAGCAGTAATCTAAGGAGACATATGAGAAAACATACAGGAAACAAATGCTTTAAATGTGTTGTTTGTGATTATGCCAGTGGTAATAGCAGTAATCTGAAGACACATATGAGGAAAATGCTAGGTGTTGTAGTTGTACACACGTTCTTGTCTACAGTATAGAGTAAATTATTTAATAAACTGATAGTTTCGATTTTGTAGTGGTGTTCGAGAAAGTTCTATGATCAGACGTGTGTGTGTGTATATAAACTTATTATTTTTTCCTTGACCTCAGTTTAAAATGTGCATGTAGTATAATGCTAAAGCATATTACTGTTAAGAGTTTTAATACATAGTTAAATGGTAACATATGTTTAATAGTACATGTAATTATTAATCAATAGCTAAAAGAGATATGAAATAAAGCCACTGCCATAACTTGGAGAGGATCATTCCAATGTCCCTGTTTTATTTTGCTTTCTTTTGAAATTTGAATGAATTATTTAGACACAGAAACCTTCGGAAAATCAAATGGGTAAAGACTTTAAAATGTGCGGCCAGAAACATGGATTATTTCAAGCATTGGTACTTCAATGTAGCATAGGAATTTTCAATTACAAGTTTTGCATGATTCCAATACATATCTGTCTGAATTGTTTTGATATCAAGTTTGAAGTGGAACATGACTTGATGTTGAACAATGTAACAGAAAGTGAGATTCCTCCGTGGTCAAGTGGTTACCTCATTGATAGAGAGTATTGGGGCTCGTGCCTAGCTACCGACTACGAGTCTTTATGTCAGAAAGATGGCAGTTTCTTAAGAAGTATAGGGTTAAACTACTAGTCCTTTCGATGAATTATAGTTAGGTAAACTATCCGCCTGTAAATACATGTAACTGAAATGTATTTCCTTTGACGTAGATATTAATATAAGACTTAGTAAAGAATAAAGAACACAGCCGGAATACTTAATACGGGCGACGCGTATGTATACGAGTATCTAATTGAATACTAAAAGCAATGACATAAGTGATTTGTCTAATACCCATCCACCATTTGAAAATGTCGACTCCTTGACGATACGATAACGTTCTTATAACGCTGCACCGTATATAAACTGCCGTTGCAAAAATTGAAGTCGCTCATCATAAGAAATTGTGACGTCATTGAATGTCAGCGATTTTTGTTTTGAAAAAACGCTACACTTTTCCGTTGAATGCAGGTTTGTACTTTGAAATGTAAAAAGATTCTATTTATACACATTCCTAAAGTATGATTCTCTTTCTTGTGACGCCAAAAAAAAGCACCATTTCTTTTCGCAATCTACCCTTGATTCATGACTCTATGGATATTCGGTACCAATAATTTTCGTAACCTGAACCGTTTTTGCGTCCTCTGAAAATTCGTACCATTTCTAAAAATGATATTCCTGTTGTGGTTTCGCTCAAAGGGCGAAGCCTGACCATAGGTAAACGTATATATGAGTATTGAATTGAATACTGAAAACAATGAAGTAACTAATTGGACAATTAGAAAGTGCCGACTCCGTGACGATACCATAACATACTTATGACACTGCATCGTCTATACAACTTCCGCTGCAAAAAGGTGAAGTCATCTGCCCCATTGTTTAAAGAACTAAAATGGCTACCCTTTTCAACAAATAACATATATCGTATTGCTATACTGGTGTATAAAACACTTCATAATTTATCCCCATTGTACATGAAAGATATTTTTTATTTCTAAAACACCAACTTTAAATACTAATGCGGCATTATCATTAATTTAACACATTTAAATGACAGCAACCAAAAATTGCTTTTATAATACTGCCACAAAACACACTATGTGCAGTAAGATGCACATAATGTCATAAAGAATATTATTATTATTATATTATTATTATTTTCATTTATTAAAAGAAATTGTGACGTCTTTAAATGTCAGCCATTTTTGTTTTGAAATACGCGACACTTTTCCGTTGAATGGCGGTTTGTACTTTGAAATGCAAAGAGATTCTATTTATATTACTCATTCCTAAAGTTTGATGTTCCCTAAAAGCACCATTTCTTTTCGCAATCAACCCTCAATTCATGACTCTATGGTTATTCGGTACTAATAATTTTCGAAACTTGAACCGTAAATTGCGTCCCCTGAAAATTCGTATAATTTCTAAAAATGAAATTCATGTTATGCTTTCGCCCGATATAGGTGTTGTCCTTTTCATATTATGTTGTACTGAGCACTTTGGCGAATCTTACAACGTCATTCTTTCACCATTGTAAATATTTCCAATATCGACTTCAAATGATCCACTGCATTCAACAAGAGTACTGAATTATGATATAAAACATATCATTACCCTTCTACAAAGTTTCCAACCGTTTGATTGGTTAATGATTTATATTGACAGGCAAGCCGGTAACATTCACTTGGCTTAACCCTGTCATTGTACCCCACGCTAAACGTGAGAGTGTTCACGTAAAGTACGTCAATGTATTAGAACGTGCTGATTTGTGCGAAAGACCGGTGGTGATATTCAACTTCACTTCACGCATTCACGATTTCACGAATTCACGATTTTACTTCACGAATTCACGATTCCACTAATTCACGATTACACGATTTTAACTTGATATTCCAGTAGAATGATTGGAGATGGTGAGTGATCTCTGCAATTATATGTGATATTAGGCTGAAAATTTGCTTAACATACTGTCCTGTCTTGTATGTGAACAGAAATGTACAGGATAGGGAAGAGGGGGGACAAAGAAACTTTGCCATAATTGTATTGAAATTTGTTGTATCATAAAATAATCTAAAGACGTTATTTCTGCAATCAGAGTTCGCTCTGGAAGAACACTTTATACAAAAAGATTTAAGGGACAAACACTAGTAGTGCTGGTCTTACATTTTTCCCTAAATATTATAATTTAGTAGCATAATATACCAAGAGCATCGCTAGAACGTTCAGTACTTGCGATCGTTAATTAATGTGTTGTCAATAGGTAATCATATGCATGTACATTTAGTTGAATAGCAGTGACTTATTTGTCCTTGGGTTGTTCATAATGAACCTCACATGCTCTTCAGTCATGGGCTATTACAACCATCCTTGGCAAACAGGGCTTAAACAGGCTGCGTTTTTGGTACGTGGCATTCCCTGTTCGATATTATTTTTGTTTTTTTGTAACAAAAAAATATGTAGGAAAACAACATAAGAACAAAGCCTGAAATTACTAACATTGTGAGCCTAGGCCTTAACCTGGTGGCATTGGAGCCGCCTTGGTGCAGTGGAATTCGTGAAATCGTGAATTCGTGAAATCGTAAGTTCGTGAAAACTTAATAGTTGTCAATATTTGCGTATATCGTACGTTATAGCGTGCGTACGCTCATCATGTATTGTCAATCGTATATCGTGTATCATATCATATCGTATCATTCATCGCGTAACGTGCACCGTATATTATACATGTACATGATTTACGATACCCGATATACGATTCCCGGTGCACGATGCACGATAGGCCTTTACGATTTTTATTCAGTTGTGAATTGTTTTACAAAGCGTAAACTGACTTCACGCGGTATTATTGTTGTATCATTCGTCATTCGTCGGTGCAATACGAGCAATAATGACTTCAGGGACAGCAAGAAGTTTACACCAGTATATGCGCTCTAAACGGTACCAAAATCAAACGTGTATCTCTGATAGTTCTAAAGTTACACATAATTTTGATTTGATTTGAAACAAATTTTAAAGGTCCGTCCATAAAAGCAAATATGTTAGCTTGAATTTGTGGATGAGACCTTACACATTATTTTACATGCAAGTGCGCTTTTGTTGTGTTGTGCATCATTTCAAGATATTAGTTAATTACGGCATTCACATTATAAAACTGAAAACAAGATGATAATTGTTTGATCTTTTTCATTCAGTATTATCCATTTAAAAGGCGTCTTATATTTTCAATCCACAATGTACATTCTACTTGTAATTTCACTGGCGGTTGAAAGGTTACCAACTTCCGGGGTAAAGCTAGCTTAATTTTTACACCTGCGCCGAAGATCAGGAAAATTAACTTCCCTGGAAACATTGCATTATATACCGTTTTTGTTCTACTAAAGTCAATGAGTTATGAGATTGTCGTGCAAATTTTTTAAATCTGCGTTGACAAATGGCCCATTTTCGATCTACCTTCATATATTTTTAGTAACGATGACCAAATGTCAACGTCTATACTGATTTATGTCGAAAATTTGTACCAGTGTCAATCAATTAAATTGCCAAAATAAGCTCCAGACTACAAAAAAAAAAGATATACTATATTTGACCAGTAAGGGATGCTCATTATAATTAGTGCCAATCTTGTACTAGTAATTAGAGAGTAATTGTTAATAAGATGTAATTTCTTAGATTGAGGAAGGAACTAATCATTAGCAAGTTTTCTCATCTTTGAAAAGATCTTTGTTTATCAGTATAAAAGTCATGATATGACAGGTCGGAGCATCAGTATCGGGTGACAAACAACAAAGTCAGATCTACAAGAAAGTACACTTCAACAGACGTATGCATATGGTAAGATTATAAAATATTGTTTTCACGTTTTCAATGGAATTCAATATAAAGGATCAAAGCAAACTTAAGTATTTCATGCAGCAATTGCATGAATTGACGCAAACATTTATAGGTTTTATTTATTTATTATTTTTACAATACTTTGTACAACAAATGTAAAGGAAAACATATCAAATTCTTTACAACATAATAGAAAATGACTTAAACTATGATATACATGTACAAATAAGAGTATGGGACTTTCACTTTTCACAACAAATGTGTCATTACAGATTGAGAAAAATAGAAAATACAAACTTTGTTCTTCTTTTTCATTTAAGAATAGTTCATGATTTCAAAAGTTTCACGTACGTGTACATATTATATGTAAATTGGTTTTTAGATGTGGTATATGGATACATATTAAACGCGTAGATCAATATTACCCTAGCCGTTAGACGTAGGTGATATTATGGTGAGGCGTGTAATATATCTCCACCGCATCAAAAAAACAAATAACATTTCTATTACTAAGTAATCGCTGATTACTGCACCAACCATCTCTTTGGATTTAGCAGATGTAACTCGAAAATGCGTTCGTTGACCCTATAAAATCATCAAAATATTTACATAAATGATTGCCAATGAAATGTATCCAAACAATGGAAATAGATGTTAGATGTAGATGTAGCTTGAAGTGAAACATCTATTATTCTAAAAATATAAATTCACTACACAAAACGAGAGTTGGATCAATAGTATTAGATTCATGATAGTGCTGGCGAAAGTAGTATATTTCGTGACAATTTGTCAAGGAAATACATTGGGTATCAGCAGTACAGCAATTTGCACATTTAGTCTCAATTATTTTTAGGCTGACTAGTAATCATTTCAAGTAACTTTTAATAAATATACAAATAATTGAGTTGCAAATGTACTTTATTTACTTGTCTACTGGCAATCAGCTTAATTGTATTTGTAGACTTCATTAAAATGTTTTAAATCAATCCTTTGTCTTTCAGAATGCTATCCATATGTGTTTCGTAAGTTTGCCTTCACTATACCTATTTACAGAGTGATATACAGGTACTAGATGAGCGGTTAAGGGAATATATATATATATAAAGAAGAAAGCTTACAGCAAACCGGTCGTTTAAAAATGACATGTATGGTCGAACATGCAATGGCACATATGATAATAATGCAATCAGAAGACTTTAAATGTGATATTTGTGATATTGAATGTAGTGATGCCAGTGCTGTGGAGATACATATGAGAATACATACAGGAGAACAATGCTTTAAATGTGATATTTGTGATTATGCAAGTAGTGATAGAAGTACTCTGAAGACACATATGAGAATACATACAGGAGAGAAATGCTTTAAATGTGATGTTTGTGACTATGCAAGTAGTGATCGCAGTACTCTGAAAACACATATGAGAATACATACAGGAGAGAAATCTTTTCAATGTAATATTTGTCAATATGCAAGTAATCGTAAAAATCGTCTGAGGACACATATGAGAAAACATACAGGAGAGAAATGCTTTAAATGTGATGTTTGTGATTTTGCAAGTATACATAGATGTGCCCTAAAGACACATATGAGAAAACATACAGGAGAGAAATGCTTTAAATGTGATGTTTGTGATTTTGCAAGTAAACATAGAGGTGCCCTAAAGACACATTTAAAAATACATACAGGAGAGAAATGCTTTAAATGTGATGCTTGTGATTATGCATGTTATCAGAGAGGTGGTCTGAAGAAACATATGAAAATACATACAGGAGAGAAATCTTTTCAATGTGATGTTTGTCAATATGCAAGTAATTGTAAATATCGCCTTAAGACACATATGAAAAAACATACAGGAGAGAAATGCTTTAAATGTGATGTTTGTGATTTTGCAAGTATACATAGCGGTACTCTGAAGACACATATAAAAATACACACAGGAATGAAATGCTTTAAATGTGATGCTTGTGATTATGCATGTTATCAGAGAGGTGCTCTGAAGAGACATATGAGAATACATACAGGAGAGAAATGCTTTCAATGTGATGTTTGTGATTATGCATGTAGTCAAAAACCTTCTCTACTTGATCATATGAGTATACATACAGGAGACAAACGTTTTAAATGTGATGTTTGTGATTATGCATGTAATCAGAGCGGCACTCTGACGAGACATATGATAAAACATACAGGAGAGAAATGCTTTAAATGTGATGTGTGTGGTCATGCAAGTAGATATAGCAGTGCTCTGAAGACACACATGAGAATACATACAGGAGAGAAATGCTTTAAATGTGATGTTTGTGATTATGCATGTAATCAGAGCAGTAGTCTGAGGAGACATATGAGAAAACATACAGGAGAGAAATGCTTTAAATGTGTTGTTTGTGATTATGCCAGTGGTAATAGCAGTAATCTGAAGACACATATGAAAATACATACAGGAGATAAATGCTAGGTGTTGTAGTTGTACATGTTACACAAGTTATTGTCTATAGAGGACATTATTTAATTAAATGATATTTTCTGATTAACCGTTTCGACTTTATAGTAGTGCTATTTATTTAGGGAAAGTTCTATGATAAGACGTGTGTGTGTATAAATGAACATGAATTATGTTTTCCTTGGTCTAAGTTTAAAATGTGCATGTAGTATAATGCTATAAGTTATTATTGTTAATAGTTCTTAATACAAAGTTAAATGGTAACATATGTAAAATAATAATTATTAATCAATAGTAAAAAGAGATATGAAATAAAGACACTGCCATAACTTGGAGAGGATCATTCCAATGTCCCTGTTTTGTTTTTTTTACTTTTAATTAAAATTGGAATACATTATTTAGACACAGAAACCTTCGGAAAATCAAAGTGGTAAGGCCTTTAAAATGTGAGGCCAGAAACATGGATTATTTCAAGCATTGGTACTTCAATGTAATTCTGTCTGAACTGTGTTGATATCAAGTTTGAAGTGAAACATGACTTGATGTTGAGCAATGTAACAGAAAGTGAGATTCCACCGTGGTCAAGTGGTTACCTTATTGATTGAGAGTCTTGGTATTCGTGCCTAGCTACCGACTACGAGTCTTTAAGTAAGAAAGATGGCAGTTTCTTAAGGATAGGGTTGAACTACTTGTCCTTTCGATGAATTATAGTTAGGTAAACTATTCGCCTGTAAATACATGTAACTGAAATGTATTTCCTTTGACGTAGATATTTATATAAGACTAAGTGAAGAATAAAGAACACAGCCGGAATACTTAATACGGGCGACGCGTATGTATACGAGTATCTCATTGAATACTAAAAGCAATGACATAAGTGATTTGTCATATACCCATCCAGCATTTGAAAATTGCGACTCCTGGACGATACGATAACACTCTTATAACGCTGCACCGTCTATAAACTGCCGCTGCAAAAAAAAAATTGAAGTCATTCATCAACAGAAATTGTGACGTCATTAAATGTCAGACATTTTTGTTTTGAAAAAAACGCGACACTTTTCCGTTGAATGCAGGTTTGTACTTTGAAATGTAAAAAGATTCTATTTATACACATTCCTAAAGTATGATTCTCTTTCTTGTACCGTCAAAAAAAAGCACCATTTCTTTTCACAATCTACCCTTGATTCATGACTCTATGGTTAATCGGTACCTATAATTTTCGTAACCTGAACCGTTTTTGCGTCATTGATTGGACATATACCCATGCGAAATTAAAAAGTGCCGACTCCGTGACGATACCATAACATACTTACGACGCTGCACCGTCTATACAACTTCCGCTGCAAAAAAGTGAAGTCATCTGCCCCATTGTTTAAAAAACTAAAATGGCTACCCTTTTCCACAAGAAACAAATATCATATTGGTATACTGGTGTATAAAACACTTCATAAGTTATCCCCATTGTACATGAAAGATATTTTTATTCTAAAGCACCAACTTTAAATACTAATGCGGCATTATCATTAATTTAACACATTTAAATGCACAGCAACCAAAAATTGCTTTTATAAAACTAACACAAAAACACACTATGTGCAGTAAGATGCGCATAATGTCATAAAGAATATTATTATTATTATTATTATATTATTATTATCATCATTTATCAACAGAAATAGTGACGTCTTTAAATATCAGCCTTTTTTTGAAAAACGCAACACTTTTCCGTTGAATTGAGGTTTGTACTTTGAAATTCAAAGAGATTCTATTTATAATACTCATTCCTAAAGTTTGATGCTCCTTCTTGTGACGTCATAAAAAGCACCATTATTTTCGCAATCAACCCTCGATTCATGACTCTATGGATATTCGGTACCAATAATTTTCGTAACTTGAACCGTTTTTGCGTCCCCTGAAAATTCGTATAATTTCTTAAAATGAGATTCATGTTATGCTTTCGCCCGATATAGGTGTTGCCTTTTTCATATTATGTTGTACTGAGCACTTTGGCGAATCTTACAACGTCATTCTTTCACCATTGTAAATATCTTCAATATCGACATGAACTGATTCACTGCATTCAACAAGAATAATTATGATATAAAACATATTATTACCATTCTACAAAATTTCCAGCCGTTTGACTGGTCAATGATCCCTAAATAGAAATTTATATTAACAGGCAAGCCGTTAACATACACTTGGCATAACCATGCATTGTACCCCACGCTAAACGTGATAGTGTTCACGTAAAGTACGTCAATGTATTAGTACGTGCTGATTTGTACGAAAGACCGGTGGTGATATTTCAACTTCACGAATTCACGATTTTACCTCACGAATTCACGATTCCACTAATTCACGATTTCACGAATTTAACTTGATATTCCAGTGGAATGATTGGAGATGGTGAGTGATCTCTGCAATTATATGTGATATTAGGCTGAAAATTTGCATAACATACTGTCCTGTCTTGTATGTGAACAGAAATGTACAGGATAGGGAAGAGGGGGGACAAATGAACTTTGCCATAATTGTATTGAAATTTATTGTATCATAAAGTAATCTAAAGACGTTATTTCTGCAATCAGAGTTCGCTCTGGAAGAACACTTTATACAAAAAGATTTAGGGGACAAACACTAGTAGTGCTGGTCTTACATTTTTCCCTAAATATTATAATTTAGTATCGTAATATACCAAGAGCATCGCTAGAACGTTCAGTACTTGCGATCGTTAATTAATGTGTTGTCAATAGGTAATTATATGCATGTACATTTAGTTGAATAGCAGTGACTTATTTGTCCTTGGGTTGTTCATAATGAACCTCACATGCTCTTCAGTCATGGGCTATTACAACCATCCTTGGCAAATAGGGCTTGTAACAAACAAAAATATGTAGGAAAACAACATAAGAACAAACCCTGAAATTACTAACATTGTGAGCCTAGGCCTTAACCTGGTGGCATTGGAGCCGCCTTGGTGCAGTGGAATTCGTGAAATCCTGAATTCGTGAAATCGTAAGTTCGTGAAAACGTAATAGTTGTCAATATTTGCGTATATCGTACGTTATAGCGTGCGTACGCTCATCGTGTATTGTCAATCGTATATCGTGTATCATATCATATCATATCGTATCATTCATCGTGTAACGTGCACCGTATACTATACATGATTTACGATACACGATATACGATTCCCGGTGCACGATGCACTATAGGCCTTTACGATTTTTATTCAGTTGTGAATTGTTTTACAAAGCGTAAACTGACTTCACGCTGTATTATTGTTGTATCATTCGTCATTCGTCAGTGCAATACGAGCAATAATGACTTCAGGGGCAGCAAGAAGTTTACACCAGTATATGCGCTCTAAACGGTACCAAAATCAAACGTGTATCTCTGATAGTTCTAAAGTTACACATTATTTTGATTTGATTTGAAGCAAATTTTAAAGGTCCGTCCATAAAAGCAAATATGTTAGCTTGAATTTGTGGATGAGACCTTACAAATTATTTTACACGCAAGTGCGCTTTTGTAGTGTTGTGCATCATTTCAAGATATTAGTTAATTACGGCATTCACAGTATAAAACTGAAAACAAGATGATAATTGTTTGATCATTTTCATTCAGTATTATCCATTTAAAAAGCGTCTTATGTTTTCAATCTACAATGTACATTCTACTTGTAATTTCACTGGCGGTTGAAAGGTTACCAACTTCCGGGGTAAAGCTAGCTTAATTTTTACACCTGCGCCGAAGATCAGGAAAATTAACTTCCCTGGAAACATTGCATTATATACCGTTTTTGTTCTACTAAAGTCTATGAGTTATGAGATTGTCGTGCACATTTTTTAAATCTGCGTTGACAAATGGCCCATTTTCGATCTACCTTAATATATTTTTAGTAACGATGACCAAATGTCAACGTCTATAATGATTTATGTCGAAATTTGTACCAGTGTCAATCAATTAAATTGCCAAAATAAGCTCCAGACTACAAAAAAAAGATATACTATATTTGACCAGTAAGGGATGCTCGTTACAATTAGTACCAATCTTGTATAGTATTACTAGTAATTAGAGAGTAATTAATAAGATGTAATTTCTTAGATTGAGGAAGGAACTAATCATTAGCAAGTTTTCTCATCTTTGAAAAGATCTTTGTTTATCAGTATAAAAGTCATGATATGACAGGTCAGAGCATAAGTATCGGGTGATAAACAACAAAGACAGATCTACAAGAAAGTACACTTCAACAGACGTATGCATATGGTAAGATAATAAAATTAATTTTTCACGCTTTCAATGAAATTCAATTAAAGGATCTAAGCAAACTTAAGTATTTCATGCAGCAATTGCATGAATTGACGCAAACATTTTATAGGTTTTATCTATTTATTATTTTTACAATACTATGTACAACAAATGTAAAGGAAAACATATCAAATTCTTTACAACATAATAGAAAATGACTTAAACTATGATATACAAATAAGAGTATGTGACTTTTAACTTTTCGCAACAAATGTGTCATTACAGATTGAGAAAAATAGAAAATACAAACTTTTTTCTTGTTTTTCATTTAAGAATAGTTAATAGTTTCAACAGTTTCACGTACGTGTACATATTATATGTTACTTGGTTTTTAGATGTGGTATATGGGGACATATTACACGCGTAGATTATTATTACCCGAGCCGTTAGACGTTGGTGATAATTATTATGTTTAGGCGTTTTATATTATCTCCACGGCATCAAAAACAAATAACAATTTTATTACTAAAGTAATCACTGATTACTGCAATAGTATATTTATTTTTACAATAAAATGTACAACAAATCTAATGGAAAACATATCAAATTCTTTATAACCGTATAATAATTATTATGATCATGACTTAAACTATAATATATACAAATAATATATCAATTTTCTCAACGAAGGTGTCATTACAGAGTAAGAAAAAAAAGAAAATACAAGCTTTTTTCTTCTTTTTCATTTAAGAATAGTTCATAGTTTCAAAAGTTTCACGTACGTGTACATATTATATGTAACTTGGTTTTTAGATTTGGTATATGGATACGGCTCATGTAATATTAATCTACGCGTTTAATATTACATGAGCCGTTAGACGTTGGTGACTTTATGAAGAGGCGTGTAATATATCTCCACCGCATCAAAAAAACAAATAACATTTCTATTACTAAGTAATTGTGACTGCTGCACCAACCATCTCTTTGGATTCAGCAGATGTAACTCGAAAATACGTTCGTTGACCCTATAAAATCATCAAAATATTTACATAAATGATTACCAATGAAATGTATCCAAACAATTAATGGAAATAGATGTTAGATGTAGATGTAGCTTGAAGTGAAACATCTATTATTCTAAAAATATAAATTCACTACACAAAACGAGAGTTGGATCAATAGTATTAGATTCATGATAGTGCTGGCGAAAGTAGTATATTTCGTGACAATTTGTCAAGGAAATACATTGGGTATCAGCAGTACAGCAATTTGCACATTTAGTCTCAATTATTTTTAGGCTGACTAGTAATCATTTCAAGTAACTTTTAATAAATATACAAATAATTGAGTTGCAAATGTACTTTATTTACTTGTCTACTGGCAATCAGCTTAATTGTATTTGTAGACTTCATTAAAATGTTTTAAATCAATCCTTTGTCTTTCAGAATGCTATCCATATGTGTTTCGTAAGTTTGCCTTCACTATAGCTATTTACAGAGTGATATACAGGTACTAGATGAGCGGTTAAGGGAATATATATATATATAAAGAAGAAAGCTTACAGCAAACCGGTCGTTTAAAAATGACATGTATGGTCGAACATGCAATGGCACATATGATAATAATGCAATCAGAAGACTTTAAATGTGATATTTGTGATATTGAATGTAGTGATGCCAGTGCTGTGGAGATACATATGAGAATACATACAGGAGAACAATGCTTTAAATGTGATATTTGTGATTATGCAAGTAGTGATAGAAGTACTCTGAAGACACATATGAGAATACATACAGGAGAGAAATGCTTTAAATGTGATGTTTGTGACTATGCAAGTAGTGATCGCAGTACTCTGAAAACACATATGAGAATACATACAGGAGAGAAATCTTTTCAATGTAATATTTGTCAATATGCAAGTAATCGTAAAAATCGTCTGAAGACACATATGAGAAAACATACAGGAGAGAAATGCTTTAAATGTGATGTTTGTGATTTTGCAAGTATACATAGATGTGCCCTAAAGACACATATGAGAAAACATACAGGAGAGAAATGCTTTAAATGTGATGTTTGTGATTTTGCAAGTAAACATAGAGGTGCCCTAAAGACACATTTAAAAATACATACAGGAGAGAAATGCTTTAAATGTGATGCTTGTGATTATGCATGTTATCAGAGAGGTGGTCTGAAGAAACATATGAGAATACATACAGGAGAGAAATCTTTTCAATGTGATGTTTGTCAATATGCAAGTAATTGTAAATATCGCCTTAAGACACATATGAAAAAACATACAGGAGAGAAATGCTTTAAATGTGATGTTTGTGATTTTGCAAGTATACATAGCGGTACTCTGAAGACACATATAAAAATACACACAGGAATGAAATGCTTTAAATGTGATGCTTGTGATTATGCATGTTATCAGAGAGGTGCTCTGAAGAGACATATGAGAATACATACAGGAGAGAAATGCTTTCAATGTGATGTTTGTGATTATGCATGTAGTCAAAAACCTTCTCTACTTGATCATATGAGTATACATACAGGAGACAAACGTTTTAAATGTGATGTTTGTGATTATGCATGTAATCAGAGCGGCACTCTGACGAGACATATGATAAAACATACAGGAGAGAAATGCTTTAAATGTGATGTGTGTGGTCATGCAAGTAGATATAGCAGTGCTCTGAAGACACACATGAGAATACATACAGGAGAGAAATGCTTTAAATGTGATGTTTGTGATTATGCATGTAATCAGAGCAGTAGTCTGAGGAGACATATGAGAAAACATACAGGAGAGAAATGCTTTAAATGTGTTGTTTGTGATTATGCCAGTGGTAATAGCAGTAATCTGAAGACACATATGAAAATACATACAGGAGATAAATGCTAGGTGTTGTAGTTGTACATGTTACACAAGTTATTGTCTATAGAGGACATTATTTAATTAAATGATATTTTCTGATTAACCGTTTCGACTTTATAGTAGTGCTATTTATTTAGGGAAAGTTCTATGATAAGACGTGTGTGTGTATAAATGAACATGAATTATGTTTTCCTTGGTCTAAGTTTAAAATGTGCATGTAGTATAATGCTATAAGTTATTATTGTTAATAGTTCTTAATACAAAGTTAAATGGTAACATATGTAAAATAATAATTATTAATCAATAGTAAAAAGAGATATGAAATAAAGACACTGCCATAACTTGGAGAGGATCATTCCAATGTCCCTGTTTTGTTTTTTTTACTTTTAATTAAAATTGGAATACATTATTTAGACACAGAAACCTTCGGAAAATCAAAGTGGTAAGGCCTTTAAAATGTGAGGCCAGAAACATGGATTATTTCAAGCATTGGTACTTCAATGTAATTCTGTCTGAACTGTGTTGATATCAAGTTTGAAGTGAAACATGACTTGATGTTGAACAATGTAACAGAAAGTGAGATTCCTCCGTGGTCAAGTGGTTACCTCATTGATTGAGAGTCTTGGTATTCGTGCCTAGCTACCGACTACGAGTCTTTAAGTAAGAAAGATGGCAGTTTCTTAAGGATAGGGTTGAACTACTTGTCCTTTCGATGAATTATAGTTAGGTAAACTATCCGCCTGTAAATACATGTAACTGAAATGTATTTCCTTTGACGTAGATATTTATATAAGACTAAGTGAAGAATAAAGAACACAGCCGGAATACTTAATACGGGCGACGCGTATGTATACGAGTATCTAATTGAATACTAAAAGCAATTGCATAAGTGATTTGTCATATACCCATCCAGCATTTGAAAATTGCGACTCCTGGACGATACGATAACACTCTTATAACGCTGCACCGTCTATAAACTGCCGCTGCCAAAAAAATTATAGTCATTCATCAACAGAAATTGTGACGTCATTAAATGTCAGACATTTTTGTTTTGAAAAAAACGCGACACTTTTCCGTTGAATGCAGGTTTGTACTTTGAAATGTAAAAAGATTCTATTTATACACATTCCTAAAGTATGATTCTCTTTCTTGTACCGTCAAAAAAAGCACCATTTCTTTTCACAATCTACCCTTGATTCATGACTCTATGGTTATTCGGTACTAATAATTTTCGTAACCTGAACCGTTTTTGCGTCATTGATTGGACATATACCCATGCGAAATTAAAAAGTGCCGACTCCGTGACGATACCATAACATACTTACGACGCTGCACCGTCTATACAACTTCCGCTGCAAAAAAGTGAAGTCATCTGCCCCATTGTTTAAAAAACTAAAATGGCTACCCTTTTCCACAAGAAACAAATATCATATTGGTATACTGGTGTATAAAACACTTCATAATTTATCCCCATTGTACATGAAAGATATTTTTTATTTCTAAAGCACCAACTTTAAATACTAATGCGGCATTATCATTAATTTAACACATTTAAATGCACAGCAAGCAAAAATTGCTTTTATAAAACTAACACAAAAACACACTATGTGCAGTAAGATGCACATAATGTCATAAAGAATATTATTATTATTATATTATTATTATCATCATTTATCAACAGAAATATTGACGTCTTTAAATATCAGCCTTTTCTTTGAAAAACGCAACACTTTTCCGTTGAATTGAGGTTTGTACTTTGAAATTCAAAGAGATTCTATTTATAATACTCATTCCTAAAGTTTGATGCTCCTTCTTGTGACATCATAAAAAGCACCATTATTTTCGCAATCAACCCTCGATTCATGACTCTATGGATATTCGGTACCAATAATTTTCGTAACTTGAACCGTTTTTGCGTCCCCTGAAAATTCGTATAATTTCTTAAAATGAGATTCATGTTATGCTTTCGCCCGATATAGGTGTTGCCTTTTTCATATTATGTTGTACTGAGCACTTTGGCGAATCTTACAACGTCATTCTTTCACCATTGTAAATATCTTCAATATCGATATGAACTGATCCACTGCATTCAACAAGAATAATTATGATATAAAACATATTATTACCATTCTACAAAATTTCCAGCCGTTTGACTGGTCAATGATCCCTAAATAGAAATTTATATTAACAGGCAAGCCGGTAACATACACTTGGCATAACCATGCATTGTACCCCACGCTAAACATGATAGTGTTCACATAAAGTACGTCAATGTATTAGTACGTGCTGATTTGTACGAAAGACCGGTGGTGATATTTCAACTTCACGAATTCACGAATTTACCTCACGAATTCACTAATTCACGATTTCACGAATTTTACATGATATTCCAGTGGAATGATTGGAGATGGTGAGTGATCTCTGCAATTATATGTGATATTAGGCTGAAAATTTGCTTAACATACTGTCCTGTCTTGTATATAAACAGAAATGTACAGGATAGGGAAGAGGGGGGGACAAAGAAACTTTGCCATAATTGTATTGAAATTTATTGTATCATAAAGTAATCTAAAGACGTTATTTCTGCAATCAGAGTTCGCTCTGGAAGAACACTTTATATAAAAAGATTTAAGGGACAAACATTTTTCCCTAAATATTATAATTTAGTATCGTAATATACCAAGAGCATCGCTAGAACGTTCAGTACTTGCGATCGTTAATTAATGTGTTGTCAATAGGTTATCATATGCATGTACATTTAGTTGAATAGCAGTGAATTATTTGTCCTTGGGTTGTTCATAATGAACCTCACATGCTCTTCAGTCATGGGCTATTACAACCATCCTTGGCAAACAGGGCTTGTAACAAACAAAAATATGTAGGAAAACAACATAAGAACAAACCCTGAAATTACTAACATTGTGAGCCTAGGCCTTAACCTGGTGGCATTGGAGCCGCTTTGGTGCAGTGGAAGCGCGATCCCAACCACTGCCAAAGTAGTGTCTTAATGCAAGACACAGAGAATTCGACATTGTCCCTCTCTCTCTCTCCCTGTCCCTCCCTCTTCCCTCCCTCTCCCTCTCTCTTTCTTCCTCTCCCCCCCTCTCTCTCTCTCTCTCTCTCTCTCTCTCTCTCTCTCTCTCTCTCTCTCTCTCTCTCTCTCTCTCTCTCTCTCTCTCAGGGTTATCAAAGTATGGCTTGTGCTTCATGTTAATCAGGGATCCTTGAAATTGAAATCAAGAATTCGTGAAATCGTGAATTCGTGAAATCGTAAGTTCGTGAAAACGTAACAGTTGTCAATATTTGCGTATATCGTGCGTGTAACGTGCATATAGCGTGCGTACGCTCATCGTGTATTGTCATTCGTATATCGTGTATCATATCATATCGTATCATTCATCGTGTAACGTGCACCGTATACTATACATGATTTACGATACACGATATACGATTCCCGGTGCACGATGCACGATAGGCCTTTACGATTTTTATTCAGTTGTGAATTGTTTTACAAAGCGTAAACTGACTTCACGCTGTATTATTGTTGTATCATTCGTCATTCGTCAGTGCAATAGGAGCAATAAGGACTTCAGGGACAGCAAGAAGTTTACACCTGAAATCTGAAATTCAGTTAAATTGAATCCACGGAGAGGACATAATTTTTCTTCAATATATAAAGTGTTGTTGTCATGGCATTATCTTAAGTGCAGAATACAATGTATAAGGAAACTCATTAGGAATTATAACAGGACAGGGAACATCAACTACTTTAAAAGGTAAACTATTGAATCTTTATTGGTTTGATAAAACTGATATGACGAATCGACGAATCAACGCTAGTTTTACGAAATCAGTTAAAGTCCGAGCAAAAATAGTAAAATAAGTGTACATGTTACGGAAACAGCAGTCACTGTATCGAAAAATGCGAAAACAATTGAAACTTCAGTGTTTCAGCCGTTTGCTACTTTTTTATGATTATAAGCAAAAATTTTCATAACCGTTATTCCACCACAGATTGACCGATCTATTAAGCCATACATTTCTGTAAATCTCGGAGTCTGTTCACATACATACACATTGTTTCAAGCTTTCAATAGTTTTTATAAAAAAAAGTTCGAATTTTAGCACGAGCCATTTCAGTCAATTAATATTCATAACTATTTTTGTTGTTTAAATTTTGATGGTACACCAGTATATGCACTCTAAACGCTACCAAAATCAAACGTGTATCTCTGATAGTTCTAAAGTTACACATAATTTTGATTTGATTTGAAGCAAATTTTAAAGGTCCGTCCATAAAAGCAAATATGTTAGCTTGAATTTGTGGATGAGACCTTACACATTATTTTACATGCAAGTGCGCTTTTGTAGTTTTGCACATCATTTTTAGATATTAGTTAATTACGGCATGATAATTGTTTGATCTTTTTCATTCAGTATTATCCATTTAAAAGGCGTCTTATGTTTTCAATCTACAATGTACATTCTACTTGTAATTTCACTGGCGGTTGAAAGGTTACCAACTTCCGGGGTAAAGCTAGCTTAATTTTTACACCTGCGCCGAAGATCAGGAAAATTAACTTCCCTGCAAACATTGCATTATATACCGTTTTTGTTCTACTAAAGTCAATGAGTTATGAGATTGTCGTGCACATTTTTTTAATCTGCGTTGACAAATGGCCCATTTTCGATCTACCTTCATATAGTTTTAGTAACGATGACCAAATGTCAACGTCTATACTGATTTATGTCGAAAATTTGTACCAGTGTCAATCAATTAAATTGCCAAAATAAGCTCCAGACTACAAAAATGCTTTAAATGTGATGTTTGTGATTATGCATGTAATCAGATAGGTTATCTGAAGAAATATATGAGAAAACATACAGGAGAGAAACGCTTTAAATGTGATGTTTGTGATTTTGCAAGAAACCAGAGCGGCACTATGAAAATGCATATGATAAAACATATAAGAAAACATACAGAAGAGAAATGCTAGGTGTTGTAGTTGTACATGTTACACACGTTCTTGTCTATAGAGGACATTATTTAATTGACTGATATTTTCAGATTAGATAGTTTCGATTTTAAAGTGGTGTTCGAGAAAGTTCTATGATCAGACGTGTGTGTGTGTGTATATAAACTTATTATGTTTTCCTTGACCTACGTTTAAAATGTGCATGTAGTATAATGCTATAAGTTATTATTGTTAATAGTTCTTAAAGACAATTAAAATCTCCTTCATAAGTGACCCCCCGCCCCCCCACCCCACCCCCACACACACAAACCGCAGGTGGTCAAATATATTAATCAGTTATAGTCCTGTCTGATTCGGTCCAGCACTCTATCGGGTCGCACCGAATAAACCTGGACCTAATAAGCACAATTACAACAAACAATCCAGCACTGTATCTGTAGACCTGACATTAGTACAATAGTAGGTCCATAAATTTTATTGATTTGTACAGATAATTGTTTTATAACTTATTTTCTGTTGTTTATATAAACAGTTTTATATGATTATGACATTTTACTTTTATTGCAGGATATGAAAAATAATTTTAAATAAATGCAGTATAACTGTGATTTTAAAGTTATATTGAGAGTAATTAAGCGCCTTCTCGTGGCGTGGCCTGAATGCATTTTTAATTTTTAAAGAATCCTCCTGACTGTATTTATTTCTTTGTAAATTAAAAGTGCAACTGAACGCTTTATCTAACTGTAAAATAAGCCAGATATATAAAATCTTACAAATCTTATAAAATGCATGCACATGTTAAACTTAGATCAATGAACGAATAAAAAGGAAAACTGATTATGTTTATTTAAAATAGTATTATATATACACACAACATCTATTCATTGAACCTTTCCTTTATATATAGTACCACTATGAAATTGAATCGTTTTAATTGAAAAAATATCAATAAATTAGAAAATAATTAACTTCTGTTTCATTTACAACTACACAACATCACATTGAAAGCATTTCTCTGCTGTATGTTTACCTATGTGTGTCTTCAGGTGTTCCCTGCGATTACATACATAATCATAAACATCACACTTAAAGCATTTCTCTCGTGTATGTATTCATGTATTCTCATATGTGTCCTCAGAGAATTTATATTACTACCTGCATAATCACAACACTTTGCAGAATCTTTTTCCTGTATGTATTCTCGTACGTCTCTTCTGACCACTGCTATCACTACTTGCATAATCACAAACATCACCTTGAAAGCATTTCTCTACTGCATGTTTTCCTATGTGTCTCTTAAGATGATATCTGCAGTTAAATAAATAATTATAAACATCACATTCAAATCAGAACTTTCTCTTCTGTGTGAATTCTCATATGTTTTTTTCAGAGCGCTGATATCACTACCTGCATATCAAAAACAAACAAAAATCCTATATGTATTCTCATACGTCTCTTCAGAGCACTTCTATCACTACTTTCGTAATCACAAATATCACATTAAAAGCATTTCTCTCCTGTATGTTTAATCATATGTCTCTTAAGCGTACTGCTCTGATTACATGCATAATCACAAACATCACATTTAAAACGTTTGTCTCCTGTATGTTTACTCATATGATTAACCAGAGAAGATTTTTGAATACATGCATAATCACAAATATCACAATGAAAGCATTTTTCTCCTGTATGTTTCCTCATGTGAACTTTCAGATTATCCGTACGATAAGTTGCATAATCACAAAAATCACATTTAAGACGTCTGTCTCCTGTATGTTTACTTATATGATTAACCAGAGAAGATTTTTGACTACATGCATAATCACAAATATCACAATGAAAGCATTTCTCTCCTGTATGTTTCCTCATGTGAACTTTCAGAGTATCCGTACGATAAGTTGCATAATCACAAAAATCACATTTAAGACGTCTGTCTCCTGTATGTTTACTTATATGATTAACCAGAGAAGATTTTTGACTACATGCGTAATCACAAATATCACAATGAAAGCATTTCTCTCCTGTATGTTTCCTCATGTGAACTTTCAGAGTATCCGTACGATTGCATGCATAATCACAAACATCACATTTAAAGCCTTTCTCTCCAGTATGTTTTCCCATATGTCTTTTTAGAGCACTAGAATTCCTACCTGCATAATCACAAACATAACATTCAAATAATTTCTCTCCTGTATGTATTCCCATATGTCTTTTCAGATATCTGATATCGCTACCTGTATAATCACAAACATTACATTTAAAGATTTTCTTCCCTGTATGTAGTCTCATATGTGTCTTCAGAGCACTGCTATAAATACTTCCATAATCACAAACATTACATTGAAAGAATGTTCCTCCAGTGTGTTTTCTCATATGTTTCTTTAGCTGATCCTTACGATTGCATGCATAATCACAAACATCACATCTTAAGCTTTTCTCTGCTTTATGTTTCTTCATGTGTCTCTTCAGATGATAATTAGTACAACATGCATAATCACAAACATCACATTTAAAGCATTTCTCTACTTTATGTTTCTTCATGTGTCTCTTCAGATCATTCTTACGATCACATACATAATCACAAACATCACATTTAAAGCCTTCCTTTCCTGTATGTATTTCCATATTTCGTTTTAGAGGATTGTCATCTCTTGTTGCATTACCGTAAACAATTCATCTGAAGCATTTCTCTGCAGTTTGAATGATAATATGTCTTTTCAGAGCACCGCTAATATAAGTACTTGCATAATCAAATGACTATATATGTCACATTTGTAAAGTTTTACGATTTTATTTGTACATGTAGGTTCTTTAGACAGTGGCCGTGTTACTGTAAAGCTAAAAGCAGCTTCAGTAGCAGTGTTCTCATACATTTTCCTTTGTTCCTTGTTTCATTCCAACTTGACCATCATACATCGGTCCGTTCTTCTCCTTTTTATGCACTATCCCCAGCCATTCGTCCTAAGCCACTTTTCGTCTACATGTATATCACTCTATGACTGTACAGAGCTACAGTGAAGTCAATCATACAAAATACATATGGATAGCATTCTACAAGACAAAGTATGAATTTAAATCATTTAAAACAGCCACCTGCATAAACCAATACTGGTGTCATATGGTCCCAACTTAATGCAAGTAATCGAAGAATTGCAAGAAATGCATTGTCCCGTACCAGTTTAAAGCATTGGCTACATGGCAGCGTCTTTTTTCTAAAACTTTGATGTATATTAGGAGACACTTCGAAAAGTTGATTAGGAACAGTTATCATGGTTCTTTGATATCACAAATAAACTCAATGCCCTCTTTTGAATAAATTCCCATGAGAATGTTTGCTGGGAACAATAATGGGGATAATCAATCGAAAATAGGTTATCTTGCCAAGTACACTTTCCATTACCTTTTCTTTTAAATCTGTACTTGTAACAAGTATCTTCTCAGAAGGAAAAATACTTTATTTATACGAATTTATCTGAGATTGTAAAAAAAAACCATCAAGCTTATCGAATCACATCACGTGACCCTGTGGGGCTCAAACTCACATAGCCGGGCTGAGTGGCAGTGTCTGAACCCCTACACCACCACTCTCCTATCCCTATCTAATTTTATATACCATATAATTATAGCACTTTGTTAATTAAAACGGCTTCTGCCATATACAAACTTAATTTCGTTAGTCATCATATATTACGATATATTATAAATAATCGTCATTATTTCCTTCTAGACCTCTTTATAAAATGACTTATTTTCACAAAAGAATTGCCCAAATCCCCCCCCGTCTATCTACCTGCAAACAATTATAATATTTTTATCATTATTTCTATTCTCCCGATTTTTTCAAAAATGCTGCTAGTTTGGTTTTCTATTTGACAGATATTTGACCTACAAACATATACTTGTACGTGATACTGTGAAGAAAACTGTGCACTATTCTTAAATGAAAAACAAGAGAAGATTGTATTCCCTTGATGCGAAAAATTAAAAATCCCATACCATAAATCCCTGTTTCCTAGTGTAAGACGTGATGATATTATCTTATAATATCTGTTTAGCAAATTACATATATATAATTATAAAACAATAAAATCGAATCAATATAACCGATAGAAATGTATACGTAAATTCATGCAAACTACATTTTGATTTGATCCTTTATGTTAAAATTTGATGGAAAACGTCAAAACTTTTGAAAATCTTTCATAATCTTACCATATACATACATCTGTTGAAGTGTACTTTCTTGAAGACCTGTCTTTGTTGTTTATCACCCGATACTGCATGCTCTGACCTGTCATATCACGACTTTTATACTGATAAACAAAGATCTTTTCAAAGATGAGAAAACTTGCTAATGATTACTTCCGACCTCAATCTAAGAAATGATATCTTACTAATTACTCTCTAATTACTAGTAATACTATACAAGATTGGCACTAATTGTAACGAGCATCCCTTACTGGTCAAATATAGTATATCTTTTTATATCTTTTTTTTTACAGTATAATGTTAATTAAGCAATTTAATGGATTAATACTGGTACAAATTACTGACATTGAACACCCTCCCTTTAAGATATGGTCATCGTCACTAGTTATACATACATGTATTTTAAGACATGTATTCATTGACTATTTTATCGTGCATTCGTATTATATATAGCATAAATTTATGTCAGTTACTTGAATGTTTTCTTACTGTTACATTTGTGATACTATAGTGTACTTGCTATTAAATTTATTCAATTAATCATAATAATTATTTAAAATCTATATATAAGGAGTGTATGTCGGGTGTAAATGAATATGTTTGTATCTGATATGTATGTTTTTAAGTATGTGTTTATTTCTGCTTGATAGTTTTGTATTTGCTTTATTTTCTTTTTATTAGTTTCATCGAAGGCCACATTGTAAATAAGAATATGTAATTTGTTACATGACTTAATGTGTAATACCTTCGTAAAATAAAGAAATTATTAATTTTTTTTATTATTATTATTATATGGCTGGATACAGAAAGCCATTACTGTCTTATATGGATGATTAATATGTTTTGTATATCGGGAAACCGTACCAGCGATATGTAGCCGTCAAACTAACAATGCATGAAATACAATTTTGATATAAGGAACTGTTACATATTATATATGAAGTCAATCTTTTATTTATAATCCGTTCTATCCTTTATATACTAGTAGTAAGAAAGCACCGTGATCTTGACGCGGACTCTCTTCATATGAAGCCAAAATTCAATACTAGAATATAGAACAATTATGTCTTAATAGACCTGACCAGTGTAACTGTAAACGTACATGTACATGTAAACGTACTCTGTATTTGAACAATGTATTGAGGGACCATCTCAAGTTAGAACAACAATACAATAATATTTCAAATTATAGACAATCATACCAATGCAAATGTAGACAATTAATGGTAATTTATCATGCGGGTGTCTCCGGACCGTGCAATTGCATGTTTAACAATTATTACTTTGCAGTTATTAGTGCGTTTATTAAGTTTTTAGCAGACCATTCGTTCATTTAAGGGCTGTCTGATTTATTTGACAATCCGTATATGGAGTCATTGGCGAATGTCGGTTAGGGTATATTCTGGCATCAAGCGAAACACATTCATCAGTAAGTGAATTCTTGATCTCAAAGTTTTGCCATTAGGTTAATCTGGTACTGTTGAGGATGATGGTGATGATCGTTATGGTAATGAATGTTGATAGTGTGACAGTGATGATATAGCTGACGACGACGACGATGATGATGATAATGATTATTATCATTATTATAATAACAATGGCGTTGTCGTATGTCGGGCGGGCCGGCGGGCGGGTGGTCGTTAAACATTTAGTTTCCGCTCAATAACTTTAGTTAAGAGTGACCAATTGCAATGAATCTTGGTGCGTATGTAGCTTGCGTAGAGAGGAAGTTTGCGATTGCATTAAGGGCTCTATCCTCAAGGTCAAAGTCACTGTTACTAAAAATAGAAAAATGGTTTCCGCTAAATTACTCGAGGTAGGAGTGACCAATTGCAACCAAACTTGGTGTGTGGGTAGATTGTGTGGAGAGGAAGCAAAGCCAATGTCACTGTTACTAAAATAGAAAAAAATATTTGTTTTATTTTAATAGTGATACAAATGATGTTGATGGGACAATGACTCTCATGAAAACGACGATTTTGATGAAACTGATTATTGATTACTTCAATTGCAAGGATGAATCTCTTCATGATGATTATATGTTCAATCTTGTATGAGTTCTACAGTACACGATAGTAATGATTATTATTAGGATTATAGTAAATAGTATTATATAATAAGGAAGACTTTTTAATAATGAACGTAACCAAGATTTCCTATGATACTAGAATCGTTTGAGATCATCCCCGAAATTTGGCAGTTGTACGTTGTACATTTACATTTACGTGTGCGAGTGCGAGTGCGCTGGTCAGGTCTTATATGAAGTCAGCCGTAAATGTTATACTTCCAAACTTGTCTTAAATGGAGGCATTTTGTCTTTATATGACATTGACATCCAGTATATGGAGCGGTTATGTCGTTATATGTGAAGAAAACCGTATGCATGTATGTTATAATTCCAAACTTGTCTAAAATTGGAGACATTTTTGTCCAATTGTTCCTCTTACGAGCATGTATATCTATCATGTATATTTTTATTGTAGAAAATTTCCTAGCGTGTATATGCAACATCTTACTGTCTAGTAATTAAGCTACTTTTATATTCGGATGCTAGGATATGCACCGACGAGATGACAGCTTCCTTGTGATGATAGGCCGCAAGAGACTCGCACAACTTCTGGCTGTCTGCTTCATTTCTAGTCCACCTTCAGCTTCCTTACGCGAATCACGCAACTACACGTCTCAACAGGCATGTCGCCGTAGCAATCACCATAAACTCGGTTTACCGTTTTATTATGAGACGGTTTGACCACTAACAAGCGATGCGCACTGCATTTTTGGCAGATGTCACAGAATATCTCAGAAGTCACTGACCATTCACCCAGGTACATTCAAAACAGCCACCTTTTCGATATAACGACCGTACCCTTAAAAGCGATCGTAACAAAACTGACCATATTAAGGTGACGGTTGGTTTCACGTTGTGTTCGCCACATGTGGATGTATATATACTGTAATATACATTACACATTGTTTCCAAGGACCCTGGTTGCTAAGGAAGGTCACCGAGTCAGTGGTTGCTAGGTAAATTGCACTGGAGCTAGGTTTTCGCTTTAACTGTATACCAACAAGGCCCTGATTTGAACAAATGTGGTAGAGGTCCCGTAGACAATGACACATAACAAAAATCTAAGCTTCATTGCTATTTTGGAGAATTTCCTATGCAAGTATATGTAAAGCACGTGACCCCCGGGCAATACCAATATCGACCCAAGGGACACAGTTTGAACAACTTTGTAAAGATCCACTACATACCACATATCTAAACTCTATAGACCTTGTGGTTTTGCAGATTTTCCTATACCAAGTGACCCTCAAGCACAGTTAAGTTTGACCCCCACGGCATGATTTGAACAAACAGACAATGCTACATATCTAAGTCGTTCAGAAAAGATTTTAAAAGTTTTTTCAACAAGATGCCATAGCAGCCAGCGTTCTGCATGGAATTGAATTGTTTGGACACTTTTGTGAAGAGCTTCATGCAAGCAACATCCCTCACAAGTTTCGTTAAAATTGGCCTAGTGGTTTAAAAGTAGTGTCCTTAGGCAAAACACAAATAATTCCACATGGCCTCTGTCTCTCTTCGAGGTTGATTCAATCTTGAACGAGTCTCGAGAGCGATTAATAGAAGTTGTAAGAACTTGTTTCGCAAAAGTGAATAAATAAATTAGTATAAACTAATAGTTGTGTGAAGCAAATTGTGGACGACGTACGACTGATCGATCCTTAGAGCTCACTGTGAGCCAGATGAGCTAAAATGCCTAGTAGCTGATAACTAAGGGAATGCAGAGCTTCTATATTAAAAGCAGATTCCTGTAATTTGTCAATGACAATCCTGCGTTGTCATTGTTAAAATATTTTCAATTGATATCAAATTACCGCGAGCAGCAATACAGACCCACATACTTTTTCCAGCAAGCTATGGAATTGCCGTATTTACGACAAATGGCATATCTAATTTTACAAGATAATAGCATGCATATATTAAGGCATCATACATGCCTTTATAAACTTACACAGTACGGCCATGTTTATACCCGGTATCCAATCTCGATGATATCTGGCAAGCCACTGCCTTTTTCATTTTTTAAGAAGTGGAAACAAATTTGTTACCATTCATGTTGGAGAAACTGTCAAATTTGAGCAATATCTGGTAAAAAGAGGACAAAGACGGCCCTAAATTGCTCACCTTGATATCAATTGCAAAGTGAGCCTTGTGGTTTTTGTTTTTAAGTTTTCCCTATATAAGCCTATGCAAAGTAAAGTTATACCCCCTCCCGGGAAGGGTTTATTTTCACCCGAGGGTCATGATTCATGACAAGGCAATGTTACATGCTAAAAAAAGTAAGACTTTTTCCTATGTAAAATCAAGAGGCCCCCTGGACTGGGTCAGTTTGACCCAGGGATCATGATTTGAACAAACTTGGTAGAGGTCAACTAAGCAATACTACACGACAAATATCTTAGCTCTAGGCCCTTTGGTTTCAGAAAACAAGATTTTAAAAGATTTTCCCGTATAAGCCTATGTAAAACCAAGTGATCCCACAACTGGGGTCAGTTTTGACCAGGGGTTCATAATTTGAACTGGGTAGAGGTCCACTAGACATTGCTACAATGTATACTGAACAAAATAAGTAACTTCCGTTGTGTTTAAGTGCAGATGTACGTAAATATGAAAAGAAGGGTTAAATTATTTTTACATGTATTCCAAGAGTATTTCAATGTGAATTTGTGTGTAAAATTTTATCTCTCTACGTTCACGGAAAACTGATGAAATGGCTGGTTAAATGTGGTAGGGGTCGTAGACCAAAATCACACATTAATACCGGGTATGGCCACCTTGAGCATCGAGTACTGCCTCGCATCGTTGGCGCATAGAACCGACAAGTGTGTTGATTTCGGCCTCTGGAATGTTGTTCCAGCCCTGGATCAAGATTTGTGTAAGTACATTGATGTTCGACGGTGGAATAGGGTGATGTCTTACACGCAGGTCCAAATTATACCACAGGTGTTCGAACCCTGCTATCACTTCGATGATTAGAAAATCTTGACTCGTCGGAGAAGAGAACGCTATTCCATTGTTGCCTTATCCAGTGATGATGTGTACGTGCCCAAGTAACACTATTTACGCGGTGACGTCGCGTCAATACACAGCCAACGTAAGAACGACGTCCACGTAGACCACCCTCGCGCAGACGATTGCGTACAGTTTGGGCAGATATTCGGTTGTTATGTTTACCAGGGGTATTAGCAAAAGTGGCATTGGCAGTTTGAAAACGATTGCATAGGTGTGTGTTCATAATATAGCGGTCTTGACCAGGCGCTGTGACCCGCGGACGTCCACTACGTGGTAAATCGTCCATACGCCCTGTTGCTTGAATACGTTGCCTAAGGTTTCGAATATCACGGCTACAACTGCCAACAACCCTAGCAACCTACTTCGTCGCCATACCAGCATTTAGCATGCCGATGGCACGTTCATCCAAATTCGGTGGAATTTTAGACATATCAAAAAGAAACAAAACTTAATGAAAAAGTTTTTTTCAACGTCTTTTTCTTATTGACAACAAAGTCTATAAAACCAGCCTGAATGGTTAGATTTTATGAACACGTATTATACTGGCTCGTGCATGCACGAGAAAATCGATTTTGAATTTTTATTTTTTGTGTAATGCGTACAATCCAATTAAAATGGTTTTATTTGACACATAATCGTTCGTCCGAACAGATGTAGGGCATTGGACATGTTGATTTCCTTTTATAACAAACACATATGTATAGAAATCTGGTTTCTTTTTTTTTTGTTCAGTATACATGCTAAATATCTAAGCTCTAGGCCTTGTGGTTTCATTAGAAAACTAATTTTTGCCATAGCAACCAGAGTTCTGCATGGAATGGAATTATTTGAACAATTTTGAGAGCTTCATGCAAGGAACATCCCATTATTGGCCTAATGGTTTCAGAGGATCAAAATGTTGATGGACAACGGACAATCATCCATCAGAAAAGCTAACCCTGGCAAAGCCAGGTGAGCTAAAAACATTTCAGCAATCAAAGGGCCAGTGAGTTCAGCTATGTAGCTAGTCATCAATTCTTTCCCATAACCATTCTAGTCAAATCTATTGAAGACTGCATGAAAATATAGTTAAAGGGCCATTATCCAGAGTTTCCTCTTGCAATTTTGCTGGTAAGCCTACTTGGTGAAGGTATTATGCCCACAAACATTGTCACTGCGAGATTAATTCCAACTTGTCCAGAAATGACTGCCTTTAAACAATGTTCTAGCAACATAGCTTTCGATCCATGAACACCCAGTCACATTTCGTAATTGGGTTGAAAATGTGACCTCTACCCCAAGTGACTAGATTCCCATCTCGAAATAAAATTCATCAGACTAATTTTTATTTTTCAAACGTGGCCACTAGTGTGTGTGGACAGAGAAGCATATTTTCACAATGGTTCATTTATTCATACCAAAGTTTAATAGTAGATTATTTGTCCTCGTTCATGTTGCTACTATCAAAGTCAAAGCAGTATTACAATCAACATTATACTTTCAATATTGTACAAACCCATGCATGACAAACTACACTTTTTCACTGATACAAAGACAAACTAGACTTCCATTTTTTTTCTTTAATTTATTAGACACATTTAAGCTTTAACAGCAAACTTTCTCATTGGGTACAGGCGTTCCTTTCTCTGTTGTTTCTTTGTTTTAAGACCCATTTGACGTGGTGTTAGTAGACGCCTGATTGCACGTGTCTTTTTTTGGCGCAAGTCCTTGGGCTTGTACTGTTTGTTACGATAGTACTTCCTCAGATTATCTTTCTGTGTCTGGTGAATGACTGTCAGTACTCTAGCAATAGACTTCCTCACAACATGGCTGAAATGAAAAAACAAATGGTTCTTTTTCATTTTTCAATTTAATGGACCAGAAGTCTAACACTACCAGTAATTCCCGTAAATGGCCCGGCAATTGAAATGGTACATTTTTTTAAATAAAGCTCACATTTCACGCATTTTGTGGTCTCCTTTTTTTAACAAGAGGCCAAAGGTGGCCCTCTTTTACTCACCTGAAAGAAACTTATAACCCAATGTGACCAGAATTCAACTGATATACATGTATCATAAATACAAACATTACCTAGACAAGACAACCCTTCTGACCAATTTACATGATAAACTATAAAATGCAGCTTCTAGAGTATCAACATGGTTATCATAAGAAATGACCTGGTGACCTTGTTTTTAGTCCCAGGTGATCCACACAAATATTCTGATCAAATTTCATGACAATTGGGTATTAAATATGGGCTCCAGACTGCCAACAAGATTTTAATTAGATTTGTTCTAGTGATCTAGCTTTTGGCCAAACTTGACTGTGAAATAATTTGGACAAACATTCTCACCAATTTCAATGAAGATTGGACATATTATGTGGTCTCTGAGTGTTAACAAAGTTCTCCTTTGATTTGATTGCATGACATAGTTGTTAACCCCAGATGACATAGATTCGAACTTTATCTAGAAACATTCCAATTTTCAAGAAGATAGCATATTAAATGTGACTCATAGAGTATTAACAAGGTTGACAGTGAGTTTATCAGGATATAATCCACCGTTATATTTCAATAAACCACCAAAAAACATCAAATAATGGGTTGTAAATGTCTGACACATCTATTTTTCTTTAATTTGACCTAGTGACCTAGTACTGTATTTAACCAAAGGTAACCAATATTCAAACTTGACCTTGATTTTATCAAGACAACCATTCTGACCACATTTAATGAAGTTCCAGAGAAAAATGAATCAATATTGCATGCACAATGGTTTTCTATGACTTTGCCGAGCGACCTAATATTTAATCTCAGATGACCCATATTCAATTTCGACCAAACTTTCATCAAGGCAGTCATTCTTACGAAGTTCCATGAATATCCAGTGAAAACTGCAGCCTCTTTCATATACACAAGATTAAGTGATGACAGACGACGGATCACAATAGCTCAGGTATGCTAAAAATACACATGCAGATATCAGATTCAACATTTTGTTTATGAAGTGAAAATGACTTGTCTGTTTCTTCAGCTTACATGTAATGTAGTGTTTTATTCTGTACAACATGATTACTTCCCTTTGTACAGAAAGCCACATCAGTCCTATCGATCCATTATATGTACAAATCTTCATTGTTACATCTGTATATAGTTTAACATCATTTGTGGCTGTATCTTTTTAACAGTATTTCATTATAGTGACAAGAACACTTAAAGAGATGTATACATGTGTAGCTGGGCTTGTGACTGGAAACTGCCCACCGGTGAATGTTGAGCTAATAATGAACATACTTGTGATGTTTTCGAGATTTATTTTTCATGCTTTGACCAAATTGCTTTCCTTTTTGACCAGTGGTAATTCAGTTCTGCTACCTATCCATAATGACTATACATAATTAACAACTGGACAGATTTTGGACCGAGTTTTTTAAGTAAACCATGAAGACATCCATATTGTACAAAGAATACATTTTCTGTCCCCTGGGTGTCAGGTGTATCAAGGAATGACAATAGTTTGGACACAAGTCAACAAAGGCACATTCCTATCTAGTCACTCTTGAAATTGATTCTTCTGGTAACCAGGTTGCAATTGCAACCAAATTTCAAAAAATAATTGAAATTCACAGAACTATGCTAGTGACTTGCCTAAGAATTCAACAGTTGTAATGTCTACTCTTTTATTCTATTTTAAAATGAATGCATCATGACAAGTTTATTTCTATTAGTACAGAAAGCCACATCAGTCCTATCGATCCATTATATGTACAAATCTTCATAGTTACATCTGTATAATAGTTTTACATCATTTGTGGCTGTATTTTTTCAAGGGTATAAAATTCACTTTTTAATGATAAGAACACTAAAGACGAAAGTATAGCTGAACTTTGGACCAAACATATATCTTTTGACATAATAGTAATAACCAGGGCAAGTGACTGGCAACTATCCAACTGTGAATGAATAGAACTTGCTATTGAGCTAATGATTAACATGTTTTCAGTGTTTTACAAGGTTTTTATGCATAATTTTATCAAATGGCCATCTTTTTTTACCTGTGTCATTCAGTTCTGCTACCTTAATGATTATTATATATTTATCATAATTACAAATTGACAGATTTTGGGCTAAGGTTAGCTTTTAAAAGAAATAGCTAACACAACAACATTGTACAAGGAAAGCATTTTTTGTCCCCTGGGTGCCATGTTTATTGAAGAATTACAATAGCTTAAACACTTTTGATAAGTCAACAAAGGCACATTCCTTTCTAGTCACTCTTGAAACTGATTCTTTTGGTTGCCAAATTTCTACAAAAAATTGAAATTCACTGAACGACTGTGAAATGAGTTGCTTAAGAATCCATACATAAAGTTCAACTATGGTAATGCCCAATGTTTAATTTCGTTAAGTAATGCATCATGACATACTGATTTCCCTTTATACATAAAGCCGCATCAGTCCTATCGATCCATTATATGTACAAATCTTCATTGTTTCATCTGTATATAGTTTTACATCATTTGCGGCTGTATTTTTTCAACAGTATCTCATTTATAGTGATAAGAACACTAAAGAGAATTACAATTAAAGTTCTTGGTTTCAGAGATGTTTGAAAGAAAATGCGAACAGATGATGTATGCCTGACAGTGAGCGACTCAAATAGCTCTCTGGCACTTTGTGCCAGGTGAGCTAATAAGTAGATGAAATAATCTGCTTTATTCATAATTATGTTCGGTGTGAAGTGACAACTAAATGGTAATCAATTTGTACGGCTCTACCTGCATTTATGGTTTCATTGTGTTTACTATCAACATATTCTAACTGATGAATAGTGTTCAAAAGCTTAATGTAGACAGACTGACCATGTACATCAGGTGATCACAATAGCTCACCTTTTGAGCACAACTGGCGAGCTAAAAAGGTTGTCTTTAAATCCGTCTGAAACTTCAGTGCAACTTGTTGAAGACATGTTCATTAATACTTACATCTTTGCAAGTTTTGATGCAGCTCCACCAGTTACCTTGGCAACGCGCAAGCTCTGCAATTCCTAAAATTACAGGTATAACATTCAGTGGAATTCACTGTTTACTTGCAATCAACAAAGCAACATATCATTTATTCTAACCTCCTACATGAGACAACAGATCAACTGAAAGCTTGTTATTCAGTTCAGTTATAGTTTTCTTTTTTCTCTGCAGGGCACTTTCAAAAAAAATGGCTAATTTTTTAAAAGTCCTCTAATTCTTTAAATATGAACAGCAATTTTGATGTTTTAGCAGTAATATATGAGTTTTGAAAATAAATTTACTGTGTCCAATTTTCATCGAGATAGGCCTTCAAATAAAAAAAAATATTAATAATTTTGCGCTCAAATTGTCAGGAGTGTAAGACTTTTTGTGTGACATTTTGACTGATCATTAAAGTTCAAGATTACAGTGACAGTTTAATTTTGTATGAAGCCTAAAAGAAGTAACTGCAAGTAAAACCTCATAGTACTGACTTTACTTAAGTCCTAAACTCAGTTTATTTAGATTAATGTTACGTTCCCCCAACATCTTTACAAAAAGGCACCCCATCAAGAAAAAATTGACAGAAATGACACATGTTTGTTAAAGGAAAGAATACAGCTTATTCAATACTTTATGATTTGTTGGTTTAAAGTAGTCTGGATATAGATATAAGACTATTCAGTTCATGTAAGTTGTACATTTTAAAATATAACGGTTTGCAAAAATATAATGGCCAGATGTGTTACATGACCCCAAAAAGTAAGGAGTGTAAGATTTTGACTTAAACAGCACCCATCTCTGCAATTCATTAAAAGGAATAAATCCTTCACCTATTTTTGAGTACATTTGTTCATAAAGTTTCCATGAAAGGTCAATTAAATACATACAAATTACGCCTGTGATTTACAGGTGTCTTTTTGAAATGTAAGGAGTGTAAGATTTATTTCCTAAATGCTTGTGACCCTGTATTTCTGTATCTATTTTCTAGAAACCTCTGCAGGTAATTCCAGTTTTGCCTACTGGGCCTTAGCAGAACCTATTTGAATATTGTAAATATTGAAGAAGGTATAATTTAAGACAAAATTTTAAATATATATAATTACTTAATTTGTAAGCTTGCATAATTTTATGAATAGTAATGATTTAGCACAAAGTCTTTTAGAAGAAGCTTAGTTTAATCAATGATTCTTGATTTAGAGAGTACAATAAAATACAATTTTAATTCATGTTAGTGCTTGAATATAATTTTGTAAAAATGTTAAAATCTTACACTCCTTACATTATATTGTAATGAGCCACACCAGAACTGTAATGTTGTGCATGAACATAATTTCATACATCATATCAATATTTGCATTAATTCTGCTCATTTGAGCTCTTTCTTAAACATATTTATAATTACTTTTGATTAAGAAGAGATTGCATAGATGGTAAAATACTGTGTACATGTATATAGCAAAAGGGTGCTGAATTCGAGCTCATGTACAAACTCATTAAAATGCGATGGCTGCATCAACCATTTGATTGGTTTTGAACTTCCTCTGTATGAATCTATATATTTTTTATCATAATTATCAGATCTAAAAATCTGTATAAAAGAAAACTATTGTAAAAGGTTAAAATGTATGATAAATAATGATTAATAACACGGCAATACAAGAACATTGTTGGAACCAGTGTGTGCTCCCCGAAGTAGGTTTAGCCTAAATGTTTATATTGACAAAAACTGCCTATACATAAAATAACTATTTGAAAGTAACAAAGGTCCATAACTCTGCTGTAAATAAGCTGATGGTATTGGTAGTCATCAATCATTGTTTGCATTCCTGCCAAGTTTAAACAAAATTTAACAAACCATGCACTAACCAAGATAATTATGGGTCTGGATGGCAAAAATGCATGTGTAAAACAGCTATTTGAAAATAACAAAGAGCTATAACTCAGCCATTAATAAACAGAATGTAGCGGTACTTTGGTGTGCATCCTTTGCCCTGCCATACATAATTATATTCACACAAAGTTTCAAGGAAACCAGTCAGTACCAAGATACAGCTCCAGAAAAAATATCTTTATAAAATGGCTATTTTAAAGTAACAAAGGGCCATAGCTCTGCTATAATTAGCTGGATTGTGCATTCCCCTACTTAAAAATATATTCCTGCCAAGTTTCAATAAAATCTTACCAACCGGTGAGAACCAAGATTATGGCTCCAGAATGAAAAACTTGTGTGAGGGACAGAAGGATGGATGACAACATCAAAACAATATCTATCTGCCTTCGGCTAGGGTTAACAAAAGAAAACACCTATCAGTGACCAAGCAGTTCTGTGTAAGGAAGGGAGCTCAGGCAGTTAATAAAGTATTTCCAATAGATCCAAATGAATGGACTGAAACTGTCACTCATAATCCAAAATGCTTCACCAAGAAGAAAGTTGAAACAAGAACTAAGTCGTTCTTGTAAGAGTATACCAAACACAATAAACTGCATGATAGGCAGTAAAAGCAGTTATTTGATTGCATTCTACTGTTTCTGTTTCCTGTTATGAACTGTTCTTATTTTGGTTTTGAGCTTTCTGAACATTGATTACATTAAGTAACATGTTGTCTGTCGTTATTTTGAGCTGTATTAAAGCAAGCATGTAAAAATGGGTACCATGCTAGAAAGAGATTATTTGGTTGCCATAGCCCTCAAATAATTGAATTGATGTTTAATACACACATAGAGATAGCTATTATGATATACATGCTGTTTGTACAAATACATGTTTTTTGCAATCTAAATGCCACAGAAATGTTCTCCTTTTGCTATAGATTATATCCAATCTGTGTATGTAAGGAGTGTAAGATTTTGGGAAATTCTAGTTGTTCTAAACGTAATGTTACCATCTTTGTCTGAAAGAAAATCATTAGTTGTTTAATCATGTACTACAGACTCTATCATAAATATTCCCTGCTGAACTTCATAATTATCAAATGTATGATGAAATATACTTTAAATGTAACATGTGGCCACTTTGGTCTCACGCAAAGTATATTGTACATGTGAACATAAAAAGTGCTTGTAATACAATCCAACAAATAAACATAGAATAACTATAAATTTGCTGTAGTAAATAATTGGTAGAAATATGCCTGTTAATCTATGTGTGATTAGTTCTAAGTCTTAACTAACAAAGTATACAAGCATTTGGTAAGGAGTGTAAGAAAAAGATGTTGAAGTCTGTAACAGAGTATAAAAAGTCAAACTTTGTTTAAAACTGCTGAAAAGAAGTCAACTTTCAAGTTTTATTCAACTAGAGTGCCTGCTCTTTCTAAAACCTAATTCAGTCTTGTTTTGTGGACAACTTAAGTTTAGTTTTCAGTTTAACAGTCCGGTAGTGTATGAATAATCAATTAAAAAACAGAGTAAGAATGTTTAACTCTTTATATAAACACTTGGAATGACGAATGCTTTACTATTTTCCATGTTCATGATAATGAAACACTTTCCAAGACAAAGGAAAAAGCTGCTAAATGAAATACTGAACTTATTATTTTTTGTAAGGAGTGTAAGAAATTACACTGAAAAAGGTGGTTTACGTAAGTCCTTATTTTCAATGCTAAACATCGTCAGATTTACACAAAATTTTCCATATTTTTTTAGAAAAGGCAGTTATTGAATCTTTAGTAACTCTTTTCTAGCATTTCACCTTAAGAATTTTTTTTTGAAAATTTTTGGCATCACATGTTAGAAAATATGGCCTTATTGAACACAAAAATGATAAAAATAATTTTTTGGAGGAAGTTGGAACTTTAAAATCTTGTTTCTTTCAAAGCATTAACATATATTTTAATGAAATACAGAAAGAAGGTAGGACAATTATGCCATTCTAGAGCACAGGGACATGGCACCTTTGTGTGTATTCATTTGTACTTTTTGTTGCAATTTCCTACACAAAAATTGAAATTGAAAAAAAAAAACTTCTTTTTTCCTTGTAGAAATTTGGTTTTATTAATTTCAATGTATCTTGATCTTGCTAGAATTACTAAAATTCATATCCACAATACTTAATTTTCAACCCCCAATGTCACAATTTTAGCCATTTTTTTTGAAAGTGCCCTGCAGTGAACCACAAAGCCAATATGTTACATAATGATTAATGTACACATTGTTTACTCAGTTCTAACACTGTCCAAAATATGGGCCACAAAATGCACTCGGCTCCTGTAACAAACTTAGTATAATGAACATGTTTTGAAAACAAATCTGTCAGATACAAGTTTGTTCTTGAAGTCTGGATTTTATCTTGCACACAGCATTTAGACCAAGAGTCTCCTAGATACTACTCATGAAATGTATTTCTAAACTAGAGGATGCTTTTGTAAAAAAGCGCATGTCTCCCCCACTGCTGAGAATAACTGTGAATGGAAACAGGAATGGAAATGGAGATAAGATAATGTAAATACCCGGTAGTCACTTCAATGAAGGCTGTCTATGGATGGTTTCTATTGTTAAGGTTGTATGAGAAGATGCTTCCTAAACTGTTTGTTTTTAACCAGGTATTCAATTTTGAAAATCCTGGTTATTCAATCAGCGTATGGCAGGCGGGCGTCAAACGAAATTGCACCAACGGTCAGTGTGACCTTGACCTTTGACCTACTGACCCCAAAAACAATAGGGATCATCAGCTCTATAAGACCAATCATCCTATGAAGTTTGAGGGCTGTAGGTCAAAAGGAACTCTAGTTATCATCCGGAAACGGAAATTGACCAACGGTCACTGTGACCTTGACCTTTGAACTACTGACCCCAAAAACAATAGGGATCATCTGCTCAATAAGACCATTCATCCTATGAAGTTTGAGAGCTGTAGGTCAAAAGGAACTCTAGTTATCGTCCGGAAACGAAGAATGGACGGACGGACTGACGGACTGACGGACGGACGGACTGACGGACAGGGCAAAAACAATATGTCTCCCCCCGAGGTGGGGGAGACATAATGATTATCTACTGTACTTGATGACTACATGCATATTACTTTTATTAGAATTTTAGCATGATATACAAATGTATTTACTGTTTTTAAATCTAGAAGCTGCTTCTGGAGCTCCTCCTTTTTCTTGCCACGAAGCTCCTTAGCTTTTACTTTGACTGTTGCCTACAAATAGAAACAGCAACAGATATTACTACATGTATCACATTTTGCTTTCAACTCCATTTAATCAAAAATCATCATGATAATTTTTCACTGGTTATAAATGTGGTGTAACAATGCCGCTTGTCTCAAAGGAGAACTACTACACATGCCAGACACTGGGAAGAACAAGAGCTGTAACTTGTAAGAGACAGATGCCCCCAAAGTGGTGTCTCACAGTCTGTGACCTCAACCTTAATCTCCATGCGAGATTCATCCCGATATTAAATACAATCATTTCATTTTCACAAAAATAGGAAAATGTCTGCCGCAAAGTGCACTGCGATATTTTTTTGAGTTTAAATGCTTTGAATCTATGCAAATTGTTAAGACTATATATAATTTTAAGATCACTTGAAAGAAAAATAACTCATTTATCAAGTTCATAAGCTTTTAATGGCAGATATTGAGATAATTGATTTATTATACATAGTTTGACCAATACACAGGCCAGCCGGTGGTGCATTAAAATTTGGCTCAGAGGTTTGACAACTATAATTTATCAGATCCAACAAAACAGGTCAAACTGTTGAGCCGAATGAATCAGATAGATCTGTCTATCAGAGATCCGAGAATTACAAATACTGGAGAATGAACCTACCAAATATTAAAAAGTAGAGAAAAATCAGAGCGTGTGCAAAGGATTATTTCTTTAACATCATTGTTTTCTCGAGTCTTTTAAAGTTGCCAATTCATATCATTGTGTAAATAGGTTCGTGTCCATGGGAATCTGACATTTTCTATAAATAATTGGAAGAGCAACAGGAGTCTGTATTTCTTTAGTATTTATTAATAAAATATCAGATTCCTTCTAATTCAAACAACAAGAGTAAGTGAATGAACCATTCCAAGTACAATTACATTGTAGTACATTTAAATATCGGGGCAAATGTCGTTGTGATCAAAACAACTGTAAAGATCCGTTTTATTTACCAAGGACTAGGATCGACTTAAAATAACCGTTTCCCGACAGGTAACCTTGCAGCACACATAAATAAATAATGCAGTCATCGACAATTATATTGGACAGTCAAATAACAGAAATAAGATAAATTCTAAGCGATTCAAAAGCCAGGATTGCTGATGATTTTTCACTAAAGTTTATTTACCATGTCTGCAGCCAAGATTACCGGAAGTAGAAAGAAAGCTGCAGAGCTAATACTGCAAAATATTCGAAATTATTTTAGTACAATCATTGTTTTTCATAAATACGAAAAAAATGGACAAATAAATAATAGATCATTTTATTATATTTGAATTTCATCAGATAGCTGCGTATATAAATAACTTATATTTATCCGAAGACAGGTCCTTAAACTCAACTCAACTTGCGGAAGAAAACTTACTTCCGGGGTGTGCACAGTTACAGTTAGGATACGAAATTGGCAAAACTCAGAATAACATCATGTCGAAAAACACAGCCTCTAACAAATTTAGAAAGGTTAATATTGACGATTTCGACCCTGAAAAATTCAATGATGATACGGTTGAAGGAGAAGAACAGGGGCCAAATGAAGCTGAAGTCAACACATTTCTTACACAATATCCTTTTTCTTCTTTTTATTTGATACTTCAAATATGAAGATTATGTGTAGCTACTTCAAATATGAAGATTATGTGTAGGCATTGGTTAAAAAGCAATGAATAAGGTGCTTTTATTTTTTACATATTTGCTATTTCTAAAGCATGTGACATGAATAAAATCAAAACAGGGACAGGATTATCACAGTCTACTGTTGGTTTAAAACTTTGTACAAAGATGACATATTAGTTACCGTACTGATGGTGGATATGAGGAAGGGGCCGAAGGGCTCTTCTTTTCCAAGAATCATACCACTTTGAAACTCCCTACCTTTTGATGCTGTTTCTTCAAGAACAGTATCGGGGTTTAAATCAAAATTAAACTGTTAAAGTACACGCAAGGTGTTTTTTTCCAAATGTCACCCAGTCACCACAAAAAGAATTCATTCTGGATGACCAGTCACGTTGACATGGTCACCCTTAAAAAGTTTAGGTCACCTAAATGGCCACTTCGACCGTTTAAGATGCGCTGAAATATGCGGATGCAGTGATTCACAGTGGCCGGTCGCGGTGAATCGCGGTGACAAACTCGACATGAATAATAAAGGATGACATATAAAACTCAAACAATTGTAAAATTGTTTGCAAACCCAAGCTATTTGACACAACAACTTTTGAAAGATAACTGTCAAAATTGAGCAAATATGCATATTTTTTGGTCTGAGGTGATTTTGAGTGTCTCTCGTGGTCGAAAGTCGTCAGACAATGCATCGAAAAGGCGTGAATATTTCAATTATTGTAATAATTATTATCCCATGTTTGTTAAATTGTAAATGCAAAAATGATCTAAGACTATATTTATATTAAAAAGGTTCCGAATGTTGTGTTTCCAAAACAAAATTCCAGTCGGCTATATATTTGGTGTCCCGCAAGGTTCGGTTGTGAGTCCTCTCTTTGTTCGAATTATGCTTTCTTTTATATTTAATTTATTTTTTCATATGGATCACACAAACAGCCGAAATATTACGCGAGTGCACATTATGAATAAGGAAATGTTGAATATCAAAACGAGTTGCTTGTTCGCAGCGTACCTTTTGTTTTGCCATTTACGATCGCCTCTAATTTTTAAGTAACTGCCAACGCCAATTCTTTCCAAATAGCATTTTTTTTTTCATTTTGCCAAATATAGTTTTTGAATTGAGTTATTGTTATTGCAAAGTTATTCTATATCAAAAGCCGCAGGTGTCATGAGATCAGGGAGTGTCGCCGCGATGCCCGATTTGTTTGATCTTAGTGAGCACGTGGCATTAAAAAGAGACAGTTTGAGACATTGATGATAGATTGATATTTTGGATTATTAAATCATTAGGCTGGAATAAATAAAGTAAGTTGTTTCTTTGAGATTGATTGTGTTGCCGGGGTTTTCTATTTGATCCTACAGTATGTTAGTTTGTTGATAGCGGCATCGTAATTAAAACGATTTTGGCATCGGGAAGTTTTGAAAAACATCAAATTACAATTATTTTTCTATTTTTCATTGATAATTTAAAGTTAATCAGTAAAAAACATAACAAATATTCAAGTCTTGACCCAAATGTGGACACTGCGGAACACTGTGACCAGTCACCGGGTTTCGACCGGACACCCTGATTCGCAGTGACGGGTGACTCGGGGGCATTTTGGTGACCAAATTCGCGTGGTCACGATGGCTGGACATCGCTGTGATGGGTGACAATTGGTAAAAACACCTTGCGTGTACTGTAGTCTGCATCCTGTTTTCTTGTAGCAGACACTTACTTCTTGTAAATAGTTTTTTAAGTGGCAAAGTCTATCTTTGATCTTTTTGTTTATTTGTTTCATACATCCGTTATTATTTAGGATGTATTATTTCTTATTATATGTACTTGATCAAAGCAATTTGCCACCTATTCACCTGACGTAATCGGAGTGAGTGCAGTATCTATAGATAGTGTTTTATATAAAGGAATACTTCTATATGATTCACATCTTCTTTTTAAAAGCCCTCAATATTCATTACATATATGTCCCAGTGGTTATGCCACTGGCCCTTTAATGTTAAATATGACATTCAAATCTCACCACCATTACTTACTTTTTTCTGTTGTTATTTTCGTTTTTTGTTCATTTTTAGCAGTTGATTTGAACCTTTTAAAGCTCGACTTGTGTGTCGTGGCTGAAGATCTCATATCCCATAATCTTTCCTGGGTGTTAACGATATTAATGTAATGTTGAAAGACAGAATGTATACATATCAGTGTAATAACTAAAGAAATTATCAGTTTGATATTAAAGTAACGTTGCTTTTTAAACTTAGCTCTAGCATGTAAATGCTTGAAATATGTCGGTCATCAGAACTTTGACATAAGAGTAGCAGTACTTATTGAAAGATGTGGAAGCCCCCAGAAAAGTTTAGTTATTTTACGTTTAGGGGGATAGTGCAAGATACGGAACGGGTCCCGTTCCAGAGACACTGTCTGGTTCTTTAACATGCTCGGTGTACAGCACCGATACATTGGACCTCAGTTTAAAGGTCTTATCAGAAAGACCATTTGTTATGTTAGTGGATGAGTGGGGAATGAAACCTGCTATCCCTGGATTATGAGTCCAGAGCGTAACTACCATTGGACCACTGATCTGCTCCTTCCAATGTATTTATATTTTGTACCATATAAATACCACTTTGATTAAAATTTATTTCAATTTGTATGTTAATCAAACCAATCATATTGTCTGAATGTTTGTCAGTTTTGTTGCTTTTGATTTTATATAAATTTTATAAAGGTCCGGCCCTGAGGGTAAGTTTGTTAACTTTTTCTTCTGGCTGCGACCCCGGCATGTCTCCCATCATGCCTGAAAAATGTAATTTGAGTGCCGAAATAGGAGATAGAATTTACCTGACTGCAATTTCCAGTCAGTTTTTGCCAAATGTGTTTTGATTGGTTGCCGAAATGTAGGTCAACAGCAGCGACCAATGAGATCTGTTTGTCTTTGTGTGATTGACCTAGTCAGTTTTATTGCTATAAGTCCTTAACTTTTTGTACAGGGAAAAATTTAGAAGCACTAGAGGTCATTTTGAGAAATCCTCCTCTTGGAGCTAAAAGCCAGACAGTGAAGGTAAAAAAATTTTTATATTATCTACAGGTACAGTTTACACAGCATTGATAACAGACACATGACAAATTAATGATTTCTTCAAGTACATTGACCTTTTTAAATGAAGACAAGATAGCTCAAGGCAAAATCAGCAGAAGCAGGCATTTAAGCCCCTTTACAAGGGCATTATGAAAGGGCCTCTCAACTATACACTACCCTGTGAAACAGGTAATTGTCTAATTTTAAGTGGATTTCTTTTTACAGGATAAAGCTGTGAAACTGTCTATCTCAGTACTTACCCGATTTAAAACAGCAGAAATAGATGCTGCTGTAAAATCCTTCGACAGTAAACTACTAGATGTTCTAATGAAATATATCTACAGAGGGTTTGAATTTCCATCTGAAGGTAGCAGTGCTTCACTTCTAACCTGGCATGAAAAGGTAAGAGTTATTCCAATATCCAATCGTGTTCATACCATTTTTAGCTCGACTATTCGAAGAATAAGGAGACTATTGCACTCGCCCCAGCGTCGGCGTCGGCGTCGGCGTTGGTTAAAGTTTTTCATAAAGTCAAATATCTTGAATACTATCAAAGGTATTGACTTGAAACTCAAACTATATGTTTACCATCAACATCTTCACCTGAGGAAACAATCCCCATAACTCTGTTTTGATTTTTGACAGATTTATGCCCCTTTTTAACTTAGAATTTTTGGTTAAAGTTTTTTATAAATTCAAATATCTTGAATACTATCAAAGGTATTGACTTGAAACTCAAAGTATGTGTCTACAATCAACATCTACACCTGAGGAAACAATCCCCATAACTCTGTTTTGATTTTTGACAGATTGATGCCCCTTTTTAACTTAGAATTTTTGGTTAAAGTTTTTTTTTAAATTCAAATATCTTGAATACTATCAAAGGTATTGACTTGAAACTCAAAGTATGTGTCTACCATCAACATATACACCTTAAGAAACAATTCCCATAACTCTGTTTTGATTTTTGACAGATTTATGCCCCTTTTTAACTTAGAAGTTTTGGTATTTTTTTTTTGTAAATTCAAATATCTTGAATACTATATAAGGTATTGACTTGAAACTCAAAGTATGTGTCTACCATCAACATTATACACCTGAGGAAACAATTCCCATAACTCTGTTTTGATTTTTGACAGATTTATGCCCCTTTTTAACTTAGAAGTTTTGGTTTTTTTTTTTGTAAATTCAAATATCTTGAATACTATATAAGGTATTGACTTGAAACTCAAAATATATGTTTACCATCAACATCTACACCTGAGGAAACAATCCCCATAACTCTGTTTTGATTTTTGATAGATTTGTGTCCCTTTTTAACTTTGAATGTTTTGTTAAAGATAGAATACTATCGAACGTATTTACTGTCAACATCTTCACCAATGTTTTTGATTTTTGACATATTTATGCCCTTTTTAACTTAGAATTTTGTCACAGTTTTTCCAGACTAAAATGGAAATACTCAAAATGGCTTTCTTTTGAAATGTCATAGAATAACTATGCAGCATGAAGCGGTCATGCTTTTTTAATTCTATACATATCAATTTTGAAAAGTTACAAAATTATTCATGATCAAATATACAAGGTCATGTATTTCTTTGAAATTATCCCCCCCATCCTCCCTCCAGTTGGCTTGCAGAATCCAGAGTAAGGCCTTGAATGTAATGTACATTTACAAAGGTCTTTGAACAAGTTTCATATCTTTGACCTTAATTCTTATAGACAATTACACAATACTCCTGTTCTTAGACAAAAACCCCATTTTACCAACAAACTTTCGAATAGTCGAGCGTGCTGTCATGTGACAGCTCTTGTTAGTATACTGGTGAATGGTGTTTTCTATAGATACCTTAATTAAAGGCTTTGTGCTTACGTTTAATCAAAGTCTTTTTACACAGGTACATGTTTTCCATGTATCACAAATCTAGTTAAAGGTTTGTTGTTATCACTTTTTTAGCATCAACATATCAATTTAATATTAAAGTGATATTACCATTCAAAGTGACCATTAGAATTTTAAATGAAACATTAATCATTGATTTATACTCCTAGAAAAATGAATACAATAGTTATAACCCAAAAATAAAGATCTGTATTAACAGTTTCATTCACATTGAATATAGAGGAAATCTGTAAAAATCTTTTTTGACTATCCTAGTAAAAATAAAAAAATCCACCCTTTTGCTTATGTATATATCTGAATTTGTATATATGTCAATAACTGTATAGATATACATGTGTCGTAATTTATTTCTATTTTAGGTCTACGCTGCTGGAGGTGCAGGCTGTGTTGTCAGAGTTTTAACAGACAGAAAGAAAGTCTAAACATTAAAGAACATAATGCATTGGGTCTTGTTGATTCTTGTATATTATGAAAGTGTTATTTCTTTGACTTAATAGTGGAACATTTTGAAAAGTCACACTGTTTAAACTGAAAACAGAACTTTAACCAGTTATACTGCAGGTCTTTCTAATAGAGGCTTGCGTAGTTTCTAAAAGTATGTTTTATTCCAACCTGGATCTTAAACATTTACAAAATCTGAGACATATGCTTAAGGCTTAGCAGTGTTATTTATCTTGATTTCTTACCTACCAGTCTTGCTGAATGTAGATAATTTTGCCTTTGTGCCCATGCTGTGACTGTCTGGTCGTATTCTGTACTGGTGTGTATAACTGGACTATGGTCTTCACTGCTCAGTTGGAAGTTTTTTTGGCATCACATTGGTAAATAATCTTGATAATTAAATCCATTTGAAGATCTGGAGTAGGAAATGGTGACAGATACCTTACTGCCCAAGTCCAAATTCTGATGTAGCAGCCATGCACAACTTTTTTAAAGATTGTTATAAATTTGGAGAAAGTGCATAATTATTCTGTCTTTAAATGATTTAATTCTGCTTATGCCTTATCAGACAACCTTATTCTTTTTGAATATCAATAAAGTTTTTGAAAGAATCATCAATCATTTGAGAATCAGCTACAAGAAAAATACTTACATGATTGGTAAGGGTCAAATCAGATTTTCACAATATCTACTTCGTATGTCGGTGTCAGTTACTTGTTAATTTGTCCAAATGCTTTCTAATTTTAGATTAAGAACAAAATTAACCCTTACTTTGCTTGATCCTGTTATTCTGCTTAGACCATGAACTGCCTTTACAGCCATGTACATTGTACAGGTTCTATTGCTATTCACTAGGTTAAGGTTTTTGATTCCCTATTAACAATTAACGGAAAGTCCGAATAGAAATTCGACTTGTCACTTGCACACTTTACCAATATAAGGGTTAAACAAAGGGGATCTGTATATTACATGTACTTATTCTCTAAAAGGGACAACTGAAATGTCTTTAGAACATGTATGACAAGAGTTAATCATGTGCATAATGTGTAAAAGTTAACACGGTATTTTTTGACTTACTGAAGTCTAAGACAAGTACAATTGTATCTTTGTTACACAATTGTGTTGTTACTGACCTTGTTGGAAACGTCACACTTAAGCTTCATGTGTAATTTGACCAAAATTTAGCACCTTCAATGAAGTAGTGTTCACCAAAATGCCATTAAATATATAATAAGCATTGTACCATATTATGAAATGCTATTTTCTGTCTTTTCCAGCTTGAATCTGTAATGTAATTTTTCAAGAATAAATTCGGTTTGGTATTTTTAAAGTGGCAGTTGTAGCAAAATGTCATTCCATTTACATGTATGTTCAGTGTTTATAACTTGTGCACGTAGTATATTTTGCATGAAGTTTCTAATTTGTATGATTCTGTACACTATACATACTTTCATGGCGAGGAAGAAATAGGCTGGTTTCTAAACCTGTGACCATTATGTTTTCATGAAAACATGGATTCGACTTTAATGTTTGATTGTTAGAAAAGTACTATGCAAAGTAGAACAAGAATCAAATACCAGTACATGTGTATTTCTGTATGTTGGGAAGGAGGGGGTGGGGTAAAACTTACCTTATGCTGTGTTACATGATATATCACTGACTAGTTTTGTTGCATAGCATAACTTTATTTAGACTTCCAGGTAGTTTTACATCATTTGTATTTTCTATAGTAGCCTCACCAACAAAAAAAGAACAACACTACTGTTTAGCCTATCAACTCATTCTAAGTTTACTTCTATATGAAACTTTAATGGACATACAGAATATTTTTTCTTTAATTCATATAATCATGATCATGCCATATTGATATACATGTACAAGATTTATCATTTCTGTTTTGTTATATATATACATGTACATGTAATAATGACCAGCTATGATAATATATGCAATAATAAAAATGTACAGTCAAAAAATTGTGTTATTATTCATTACCTTATTGTACACTTGTTTCATACATTACATGAATGACATATTTATTGGTAATTAATGATAAGAAAAGTCCAAACTAGAGCTATCACTGGTAGTGATTAATAACCCCACTTATGCTCTGATCAATAGGTCACTGATTTAAAAGTAGTCTATGGTACTGTAAAGTATTGTAGAATTTAAACTTTGTAAAGTACTTATGATAAGTACTGAAGTACTCCAGTACTCCATAATATGTAGAGTTATGTAGTATTCTAAAGTATTTTAATGGTTATATAGAACTATTTTTAAAGATTTTTCTTATCTTAGTACTGTCAGCCCCTTGTATTTGTATGCACCGGATCAGAACCATTTCCTGTTTTTTGGAAGGGGACAGTTTTAATGCAAGAATGCTACAGAGCAAGTTTGGTGATATTCCATCCACTGGTTTATGAGGAGAAACCAAATTAAAGGTTTTTCTATTTTTAGTAACAGCAGGCCTTGAGTAAAATGGTTCAGAACCTTTTCCTGTATTTTGACAAGGATGCTACAGAGCAAATTTGGTAAAGATCTGACCTGTAGTTTCAGAGTCATAGATTTACTTGACTTTTAAGATGGGACGGGACGGACAACATTGCGTATTTCCTATATTATAAGCCCCACTTTACTTCGTAAAGCAGGGGTATAATAACCTATCAAAAACTGATGTTAACTGTTGCCTTCATAATGAGCCCGTCCTTAAAGAACCAAATTTGTGATAATGATACTTGACAGTATGTATAGGTTATAAAAATTTTGGTTGTAACCTGCAGAAAATATCAAACATTATCCTACTGATTGCAGATATGCATAGTCTAAGTTGTATATTCCTGATCAGTGTAGACTACAATCAGTCTACATACCTGTGGAGAATGGTTTTTGTCTACACTGTCTTCCAGAGCACACCTTTAAACACTAAACCGTATCTGAATTGAAAGATGGACAGATTAGTTTATACTAATTTATTTTAGTTAAATTGTGAAGAAAGCTTGCAGCTCAGTCACTCTCGGTCTGCTTCCTGATTAAAACAGTACTGGTGTCATATAAGGAGGTACGGCTGTGACCCCAGTGGGGCTCGAACCGGCAACCTCTGGGATGAGCAGCCGACACCTTAACCTCTACACCACCGCTCCCCTTCAAGAAATCATGCATGTACTCTGGTTTAAGATTTGTTTGAATCTCACTATAAAAGTTAAATAAATGTATAAGAAAGTCATTGATTTTAATCAGTGGATTGACAGGTTTTAGTAAGTTGATGGAAATAAACTGAAGTTTAGATGGGCATGTCCACACATGGCAGACTTCATTTTACTCAAAAGGCCCATGACTCGTACATTACGCGATCACAAAACAATTCTTCACCAATACTGAGCTAAACCCAGGCTTATAGCTTGATGATCAGAGGGTTTTATATGTTGGGATTTTCTTGTGATTCAGCAGAAATTTTCAGTAAAATGTTATAGATATTGTGACAGAAGGTCACTTCTAGTCCAGGTCATAAATGCCTCAGATAACCTTAGCAATACCGAGCTTGGTATCTGAGTAACCGCTGACTTTCACATTCTGAAATAAAGGATACATGTATATGCTATTTTTACAGCACAAAACCTTTGCCACACATTTACACACTCTCATGTTTCTGTGAGGGGTAAACCTGCTTTGAAATAAGACCAACACGAGTTTCTATTCCTTCTGACATTTAATTTATATATGTGTGTGCAAAACAAGCAACTTCGTTGCCAGTGAACATTAAAATGTAAATACATAAACAATTTAATATATACCTTTAAATAGTACTGATTAACAAGTTCTTACCACATAGCCACTCCCATTAGTAAGACAAGTTATGTTTGGTTTATTATGATAGATCAAAAAAACAACAAGAGGGCCATGATGGCCCTGTATCGCTCACCTGTCTACCATTGGCAAAAATAAAAAGGTTATTAATAGCAGAAAGGATCAATTTTTACCTTTGGCTCATGATATCCTCTTAATAAGCCTATGTAAAATCAAAAGCCCCCCCAGGCAGGGTTAATTTTGACCCTGAGGTCAGGATTTGAACAATCTTGGTAGAGAGTCAATTATTGCCACATGCTGAATATCTAAGCTCTAGGCCTCATTATTTTGCTGTCTGATCATGATCTGCACTGTTGGCTATTCATTTTTTTGCTGTCTGATCATGATCTGCACTGTAAGCTATTTATTGTATGATGGCTGGTCATGATCTGCACTGTCAGCTTTTTATTTTTTGCTGTCTGATCATGATCTGCACTGTTTGCTATGCATTATTTAGCTGTCTGATCATGATCTGCACTTTCATAATTTAGCTGTCTGATCATGATCTGCACTTTCATTATTTTCTGTCTGATCATGATCTGCACTTTCTGACAAATTTCAAGGATATCTGGGCTGAAAATGTAACATCTAGAGTGTTAACAAGGTTTTTCCATATTTGGGCTGTGACCTAGTTTTTGACCCCAGATGACCCATATTCGAACTTGGGCTAGAAATCAACTTAACAACCTTTCTGACAAATTTCCAGGATATTTGGGCTGAAAATGTTACCTCTAGAGTGTTAACAAGGTTTTCCCACATTTGGGCTGTGTGACCTAGTTTTTGACCCCAGGTGACCCATATTAAAACTTGAGCTAGAAATCATAGAAACAACCTTTCTGACAAATTGCCAGGATATTTGGACTGAAACAGTAGCCTCTAGAGCCTTAACAAGATTTTTCTATTTTTGGGCTCTGTGACCTAGTTTTTGACCCCAGATGACCCATATTCGAACTCGTCCGACATTAATTATGTCTGGGACAAACATCCTGACCAAGTTTCGTTGACAACTGAACAAAAAATGTAACCACATAACAGTGTTAATATAACCTTTAAATGTACTGATTAACAAGTTCTTACCACGGACCCACTCCCATTAGTAAGACAAGGTTATGTTTGGCTTACCCTGAGCCAGCTCAGGTGAGCTAAAAAGGTTCCCAGTTCCAGAGTCACCACTGGTTCTTTTACATCCCAAATACAAACCAGATCTATTGGTTATTAAGATAGCGCACTCAACTATTCTCAGTGCTTGCCAATAAAACAAAATGTTTTGTAGTAAAAGGCAAAACATGAATTTGTGTATTTTCAACGTGTGAACAAAGGGCCATAAGCAGCAAGATATCAAGTCAAGAGTTATCTAACTTGATTGTTTGATACCTATACTACATTACTACAGCGAAGTTTCAGATTAACATTTTAAGTGGTTACTGAGATACAAGATTACTGCGGTTACAAGACTTTAACTTGGAATTACAATAAAAAATATTTTTGACAGAGTTATCTACTCTTGCTTGAGGTGCATATTTTGCGCCATATATCTGTCCACATGTATTCCAACTTTCAAAGAAATATCTCAAACAGTTACGTCAATATGCGGACTGGAATGAAAAACTAAACCCAGATTTGAAGTCGAAAAGGGCCATAATTCAAAAGAAATCCTTGACAGTGTTATCTTCTCTTGCCTTCATGTGCAAGTCATGATTGTAAACAAGTATTCAAACTTTCAAAATAATATCTCAAATGGTTAAGTCAAAAAGTGGACTGGTACAAAACTGAAAATGTATTTTCTAAGTTGACAAGGCAGTCTAAAAGACAGTTATTCCCCCCGACGCAAATAGGAATTAATGTTACTAATGTCTTTTCTCTCAGAGGTACACAGACCTCTGTGAAGTAAGGATGTGTAGGTTTATCGAAGAATGTTTGATATCCACTGCAAAGATCATGGGTTGTGCACAACATTTGATGATGTGAACATTTAGCCAGAGTTTTATTCAAATCCATCAAGCAGTTAAGGGGATATTGAGCAGACACAAATTCAAGACTCAAACCTTTGACCTTCAGTTGTGTCCTTGACCTTGAACCTTCAAAGAGTTAAAGAGACACTTAGTTGCGACCTTGAGCAAGCATAACCGGCTAATGCGTTTTGCACATCATCTTGACGAGATGAACATTAATTAGACCAGAGTTTCAGCAAAATCCTTCAAGGGGTTAAGGAGATATGCAGCATACAGGAAATGTTAGACTAGAATGTTTGACCTCAAGTTGTGATCTTGACCTATAGCCAGTGTGACGGGTTCTGATGATGGTAAAAAAATATTGTAAGTTTCAAAGCAATAAATATCTGAATAAATGGTTTTGAAAAACAGTGGGATAGTATGGAAAACGTAACTGTGTGACGCCGACACCGAGGTGAGTAGGATAGCTCCCCTATTTTTTTAAAAGTCTAGCTACAACCTCTGTTTAAGGTCCCTTCTAAAGACCATTGGTAATGATAGGGAAGGAGGGGAAATGAGCCTGTGACCCCTGTATTACTAGTCTAGTGCATCAATACTAGGATAGGACCATGAATAAAATCCAAAAGTAGATACAAATGTAGATAGATCATCTATCTCAACAGCTCAGCTATTATGCACATGGTTGAGTTCATTATTTGCACATTCCATGTACATAATTATGTTAATAGATCAAACTAAGGTCTTTACAATCCAGGAAAATAGACAGATCAATTTCAGCAAATCCATAAAACACCTAGCTGTACTTCAGTCATAACTTTATTAATTTAAGAAGACAATGCTTCCTCTAAAATTGTATACACTTCCTCTAAAAGTGTATTTGTTATGAAAACAAATTTAATACTTCTTAACAAATACAAAGTTCTCTTGGTAATAATAATGATTAACACTAACTAGGCAAGACTAAACTGCTTTACTGATACACCATAATAATGAAGAATCATAAGTCTTTCCTTTGATATTCAAGGTGTTTGTAATCCTCATGACATGTATACAATGTACACCAACAAACCAGGATGATAAACTTAGCAATCAACAGCAAATAACATCATGTTATCTTCAAATATTTATTGCTTGCCACAGTAGAGAATATTCCTACAAATACCGACCTTTCTTTTATGTTTTCCAGTGAATTATTGAGTTTTCTCAGTGAAATAAAAGTGATAATCCACAGTTTTGAAACAGTGGATTACCATTTTTATTTTTCCCCCCACCGCCCCCCCCCCCTTACCCGTTTACCGCCAAAAGTATACTGAGCGTTTTAATGCTTGAAACCATGCTACGATGAAGTCGTAATGACGCCTTTACGTTATGTTTCTGATGACGGCGTGCTTCCCAAAATAAAAGTAGAGTTTTACCAAAAATAAACGAAATTGTTGGTATCAGTGTAATATCCCGTTAATTTCCCCCGTGAACACCAAAAGGTATTTTCACTCGTGGCTGTGCCACTCATGGATATATCCTTTTGGTGCCCACTTGGTGAAATTATAACGTGATATTACACCGAAACCAACAATTATCCTCTATTTCTTTACATTTCAGCTACTATTCTTATAGATTTTATGATGATATTCATGCAACATGTTATTATTCCCAATAAAGATGTTACTGTGTCATAATGATTGTACTAAAGAAACATGTAGTGGGCAACATAAATTTAAAATGATCATCAGATGCTTTCTCCAAGCCAGAAGCTCAAGTACCTCACACCACATGTAAGCAGTGCAGAAAATCTACAAATGGATTCCATAACAAAATAAATAATGGAATGAAACATTCTACTCTTGTGTAAAAAGTAATAATATATCACAAAGCAGTATATATTTTGCACAATCCCTTACGAATGTATATCACAAAAGCACTGTTTACTAGAAGCACTCTATCCGAGGCTACTCACCAGATACCCGGGCCTACCACCAGTTACCATCCCCTACCCGAAATCCAGTTAACAGTATTAAGGCAGATAACAGAGCTGTATGAATCTAAAGAATAGTGACAAAAATTTAACCCTGATGGACTCTTGAGTTAATTAAGATACTTCTACATATGGCAAAACATTCCGTAGTCCAGATCAGACTCTGAAATATCGATGATAGCATTAATGAAACCCTTAATGAAAACCTTTTTTTTACTTTCAAATGAGGCCAAAATTCAGCAAAAACATTTAGAGTTCTAAGCTAAGAAAATATGAGTCCACAGATCATCCAGCTTGAATAAAACATTACTGGGTTTATTCAATGAAGCATTTGATTTCTACTTGTTAACATATTCATTATTTTAATATTACTGTATCATTTTTCTCGTTATACAAAATGTTTGATTATTTTGCTTCCCGTGAAATAAAATAAATTCTATCTTTCGCAAACAGGTGGGCCTAGTGTTTTTCTAAATATCAAACAAAGTATGTTATCAACTAATGACAATACCCCACATTAAATCACCCAACAGCATAAAGAGAAATTATCCAGTATTGCTATCATCTGTCTGTAGCCAGTGTAGCAGTAAAGTTCAAGGTATATCTGTGTCAGTCAGATCATAGTCTACACTGTCTGATGTTCAATAGGTTAATTTCATCAAGCAGTACTTCAAAAGTGACTAAATGGCATTTCCACCTCTAGAAATTTACCAGGAAAGGGGCTGTTCTTGGAGGTCTGTGGGGAAACATGTATTGTGAGCTATAATTGAGCAGGTAACTGTACATGCAGTTGTCGGGGGTTATCTGAACCCCAATACTCCTGATCCGGGGTTGACAATATATAGACTGCCAATCTTACCCCTTCTCCTCAGGCAGTTGGACAGCACTTATGACTTTGTAACTCACTGAACACCATAAAAAATATATTTTCCTTTCATGTGTTTCCCTTATCTACACAAATTTTAATGTTACCCAGTTGCACATGCCAGATTATTGCTGGAGATAAAAAAATCTTTGCTAGTAAGAATTATACACCAACATGATGTGCTGCTATAAGAAACTTTAACCAATCAGCAATGCTCTTATTTATGTTTTCATTGAAATATAGGTCTATAAAGCTCCAAGTCAATAAAACAAAAAAATCCAAAACCCTTCCATTCAGGTTTTGTTTTCCTAAAGCTTTAAGAAAACAACCTGTCAACCTTCTCCAGGCAGGGTTTTTTTCTCTTATAATCTAAAATACCCGAATAATTTATCAACTTCTGAATATGTAAAAGCTCTTCAAATTTGACTAAAATACTGATACAGTTTAAAGCAACTGGTAATAAATGCTGCATTTCAGAACAGACATCTGTGGCTTACAGCACACTAATACATAGTATAGAAGTTACTAGTAGTCTAGGAATGTCAGATTAGTCTTGGATCCAATTTTGTTCTTGAACCAACTCCGTATCCTTGTGAATAAAATCTTGTGGAGAACAGTTTATATTTGATGTCAGAACCTGACTAGATCCCCAGCGATCCCCAGCTTCTTTTCCATGTGATGACACAGTCCATGTAACAGAAAAAACATAAGAACACTGAGGCAAGGTATCATGTATTTCCCAGCAAACACTGTGATATGGAATCACCAAGATGGCGGAACAATTTTACTAACTTGTCCTTTTATAACTGCAGGTGGTTGTGAACCACCAAACCATGACATTTTCCATTCTAGAGTGTCTCTGATCAGCTTTTGTTCCTCAGGAGTAAATCGTAGTAGCAAAGACACTGCCTTGATTAGATGTAATGCCTGCAATATAACAGAACACAAAATCTCAGATGTTGATTTAACTTGGGTCAAAGTCAATTAAACATCTATCTAAAACCAGTCTAACATCTCTTGCTTCTGATTGGCTGTACATCATGTGACATTTAAAAGGCAAAACAGTTAGCCTGGTTAGCTCAATTTGTAGAGCACGAGACTTGTAATCTCGAGGTAGCGGGTTCGATTCCCGAGGCTGACCAACTAAAATTACTAACAGTCTTTCAGATGAGACTTAAACCAAGGTCCCATGTATGGGTGCTATACACCTGGCATGTTAAAGAACCAGGGGTGTCTCTGGAATTGGGATGCTTTCTGTATCTTGCACTATCCTCCGAAACCTAAAATAACTAACCTCTTCTGGGGGCTGTGGTCATGTGGGAAACCGGTACCAACGATAAAACCCTAATATACAATACGATCAGAAAACAGTTGTCAAGCATCATTGTAGACTGTACTATATGACTTAATTTTTCAAAGTTTCAGTCTGATCTTTTATAAAATGTAAGAATGATTTCACAGTCTTTTTATAGTAAGCTATAAATTACAGATGCCTGAGCTAATTTTGAACCGATATTTTAAAGCAAGCTGAATCTTCCGAAATTAAAATTTGATAGAAAAAATGCAAGCCTCTCACTAGCTGTGAGGTTTGGCACTTTAATAAAATAGAACATACCTCATGTTCTCTGCTCAACATAAATTTCATCACAACATGCTTGAGATACTGGAAATTAATATCCTTCTCTAAATGTTGCGTTTGAAATTCTCGTGATGATACTGTCCGACTATGCCCTGAACGACCTTGAGAACTGAAGGCACCATGATATAAAGAACCATGAGAATCACTCAATAATATAGTTGCATGAGAATTCTGAACACTATGAGGCGTTCTATCAGAGCTTGACCTTTGACCTTGTAAACTATCGCCAACAAAGAAGTCCTGAATTCCTATAGAACTATTTATTCCATCTACTGAGTCCATAACAGGTTCATTTGGCACGGGGCTACGCTCGTGAGTGCTTATTCTACGTGTTCGTGTTGCGTGCTCATTCTGATGCGCATTTTGATTCAATGAATTTTTTCTAGGTAATGGCGGTGTTAAAGCTGAGACTTTTGGATCTATAGGTTCATCATTTGGTAATGATTGCACTTTAAGTTCCCTTTGTAATGTCTTTTTTAAGTCATTCAATCTTTGTTCTTGTTTCTTTAATGCCTAAAATAGAAACAGGCGGCATTAAAACGGCACACTACGTTTACACATAAAACAGCAGACTATATTCATACCTTACTTGTGTAGACTAGCAGCAACATAAACTGCTTAATAACTGATTTGGTGAAATAAATTAAGAATTTTGTGTAGTACAGTATTAATGTCCCACAGTAAAATAAAATATGCATGACATATCAAAAAATTTAACTGTCATCTGCTTAAAATTGTGTGAATTGTCTGATCTGACATACCACTAAAACATTAGATTTAGGCAAAATTTTATACTTGTGGCTCTCATCATTTTTTTTCCAGAAATGTAGTTTATGTGACAAATAATATAAAAATGTATTTCTGCTTACATTTTTTTCAAATGTGTAAGAAATCTGACATCATATTCACTGTACTAAAACCAAACAGAAAAAAACAAAACCCCCCCCCCCACCCCCTTGTTTTTCCACAAAATGATATTAATAAAACAAAACCCCCCCCCAAAAAAATATTTTTTCCCCCCCCCCCCCCCCCCCCCCCCCCCCCCCCCCCCCCCCCCAAGCTGATCAAAACCAAAGAATCAACACATATGCAACTTATGAAGAAAACACAAAGCCATATTTCTAATTCTTATCGTACCAAATAATTGAAAATCTATACTTAACAGTTAAAATACATCTTTGAAAAGTTACAAACTTTCAGTATTGTTTACCTTATTTTTCTCTGCTAACTGTTCCTCTAGTGTAGAAACAGTAGCCTGAAGTTGAAGAACCTGTTCATAGCTAGCTGTTTGATCCGTCTGGAACTCTGACAACTCTCCAACCTGAAATATACAAAATGTGCATGTATAATTTTTTCGCAGATTCAGAACAGAATAATTTTTTTACTCTTGTTTTATGCTGTATTATGTATAGGTTAATTAATATATAATTAACTTAAATTGTTAATTCTTGACTGATATCAGTTGAAATGAATAAATAAACTAAACTAACAAAATTATGTGATATTTCAATTTATGTGATAATTTTTATACAACATGGTAAATATAAAATTACAGTCAACAGTATATAAATACACCCAAAATAACTTCTTCCGCTCTCAGTTCTGACCTCATTTTAATTTCAACAACATTTAAAAGCAAATACAAACCCTTGCTTCAAGTTGCTCACATCTGACTTTGAGCTCACTTTCACTTTCAGTTCGAGCTTTAAGCTCTGATTCAAGTGTACGTTTTTCATCTTGTGCCGTCTGCTGGAGTGTTGTCAGTTGTTGTGACAGTTCTGCATTACGTAACATGAAATCATCCTTGTCTGTAATGTGAGAAATTCAAACTATATTCCCATAACTTTTAAACTCCTAAACCTGTTTAACTCGTAACTTCCAATAAGCCCCCATCAACCTTTAGCAGCCAACACTACACATTCTACTTGGCCAGTTTTAAACTTTAGAGCACCTATATAATGCAGTTCTCTCCTATAACAGGCAAGTTTTGTTGTCGGCTGCTAACATTTACATACGGCTCGTAAAAAGAGCTAGGGTCTGGTACCCGGATTCCGCTGTATCTGCTTCTTTCTTAAGGACATTGACAAAGAAAATAAGAGCTTGCTCTTTATTGTGCTATCCTTGGTACTTGTATTGAAAAAATACATACAGCTGTACATTCAGTACCTTTATTAATCTCTTGAAGCTCTGAAGCCTTGGATTTGGAGGTCTGTAAGGCTTTGGTAAGTTTCTCCTGTGTAAGTATGACTTCTTCTTGCAGGGAATGAGCTAATGCTTTGGTTTCTGTCAACTGTTTGTCTTTATGGGTCAGTTCCTCTTGTAGAGATTTCTTATTTGATTGTAGATCAGTACCTTCAGCCTAGCAAGCAGTTAAAATGAAAATAAGGTTAAAGTACTGAGATGATACAGCCAATAGCATGACAATCAGTTGCACAGACAGCTACAAAACAAATGGGCGGGCTACCTAGTTGGTCTAGTTAAATAGTTATTTACAACAGTGAAGAATAGTAACATAGTCTCCGAGGCCAAGTGAAACAGAGGCCCCTCACAACTGTGGCTTCAAATCACACACATTATCAAAATCTTTCATGTGATATCATTTATCAGTTTCAGACAGTCACTTATGATTTTAATTGCCACTGTCTAAACTTTACTGTACTTTTAGGCAGACAGACTATCAGAATCACAAAGGTAAAAGTTGAGAACTAAATATGAAATTATTTTAAGGTTTTCAAGTGTCCTTTTTTGTATTTCATACTATTTCAACAACAGCAATGTTGCCTGCCCAATCCTTGCACCAAAGCAAAGTTTCTTTGTGAAAGGTGACCATATTGAAAGAGCCTTAATTCAATAAGAATTCACTGAACCAGCGCATGCACATCTCCTCGTGTAAGTGATGCTTCCCATGAAGATTTGTTGAATTCAACCCTGCAGTTGCTGAGAAATAGCACAGATACGAAAGTATATGAAGAAGTAATCAAAGGGCATTAACTCCGTGAAAAATCATTGAACTGAAACACGCTGATAATATGTATATGTCCTCTTAATAGTGAAGCAGTCTTTATAGCTTCACTAAAGTCAAGTCAGTGGTTTCTGAGGAATAGCCCAGACAAAAATGTGAAACTGACAGTCGGACGGACAGACAATCACTATATATATGAACATGCATTTTGGGTTACTTTGTTGATATTGATTACAGGACAAAAACGTACCTCTAATTTCGTCAGCTTCTCTTCCAGTGTTTTAACACAGTCTTCAGATTTTCCCAATTTTTCCTGATAGTCTAAGCTTGTCTTTTCATGCTTGTTCTAACATGGTAACAAAAACAAATATAGTATTATCAAAATAAAAATAAAAATACATTAACTAAAATGTATTGTTCATTAAATTATAATGAAGCTTTACATATTACAAAAGTTATGAAAATCTACTCCTCAATGAAATAGCAACCCTCACCGACAAGAAATTACTTGTTTCAATAATCGGATAATTTCTTAATATTTCTTTAAAAATTTCCTTAGCAGTCGACTGAGGGGTTTGAAATCCTTGTTAACATGAACTCATAAGTTTACAAAATAATACTTGTTAGAATTCTTAAACATACCACTGCATCCTGAAGTTGTGATTTCTCCTGTGTTTTATTCAGTTCTAACATCATCAGTTCGGACTCGACAGATGTCAGTTTGGCACGTAGATGTGTATCTAAATCAACCTTCTCCAATTTTATCTTTGACACTTCTGTTTCCAACTCCAACCTCTAAAATTAAACATTTTACATTGTACAACTAGTGATCCAACTGTTTTTATTGCTGAAACGTCTTATGGTACATGTACATGCATTTCTTAGAAACCATCATTCTATACCAAGTACTTGTGTACTTCATAATATTAAAGGATTTTCGCAAGCATTTAAGATAATTAGGCTTTGACTGTTTACTTTTGGCTAATAGCCACACCAGCTGTATAGTACATACGGTAACTTTCCAGTTCTGCTTTTAAAGAATATGATTCAGGCATTTTTGAAACAGTCAAAAGGAAAAGGATAGTGATTTTAGTGAAATTGCGTAAACCCTGTACGAATTAATGAACTCACGATTTCAACTTTGACTAATACATAGATATATCTGGCTTTGTCTAAGTGCACAAGATTACCAGACTTAAATTCAGTACGATAGCTACTTGACTGGGAGTAGAAATTCACTGCACTCATCAGTGGAAAACAGTAAGCAGTTGAGCAAAACTTTTGACATTTCTTGAAACAAGAGGGCCAAGATGGCCCTATATCACTCACCTTGGTACAAGTCCACTTGCCTGGTGGAAGATCACTAGATAATGTTATATACCAAATAAGTTTTCCTATATACGCCTTTGTAAAACAAATGATCCCCCCCCCCTCGGGCAAGGTCAATTTTGACCCCAGGGGCATAATTTGAACAAACTTTAAAGAGGTCTACTAGGCAATGCTACATGCCAAATATCTAAGCTCTAGGCCTTGTGGTTTCAGAGAAGAAGATTTTTAAAGTTTTTACTATATATTCCTATGCAAAACTAAGTGACCCTGGGCGGGGTCAATTTCAACCCGGGGGTTATAATTTGAACAATCTTGGTAGAGGTCCACTAGCCAATGCTACATGCCAAATATCTAAGCTCTAGGCCTTGTGGTTTCAGAGAAGAAGATTTTTAAAGTTTTTACTATATAAGCCTATGTAAAACTAAGTGACCCATATACAGGGACAATTTTGATCCGGGGCTATAATTTGAACAATCTTGGTAGAGGTCCACTAGCCAATGCTACATGCCAAATATCTAAGCTCTAGGCCTTGTGGTTTCAGAGAAGAAGATTTTTTAAGATTTTCCTATATATTCCTATGCAAAACTAAGTGACCCCCCCATGCGGGGTCAATTTTGACCCCGGGGTCATAATTTGAACAATCTTGGTAGAGGTCTACTAGACAATGCTAATGCCAAATATCTTAGCTCTAGGCCTTGTGGTTTCAGAGAAGAAGAGTTTTTTCAAGTTTTTACTATATATTCCTATGCAAAAACCAAGGGCCCACCCGGGGGGTCAATTTTGACCCGGGGCCATAATTTGAACAATCTTGGTAGAGGTCATAGACAATGCTACATGCCAAATATCTAAGCTCTAGGCCTTGTGGTTTCAGAAGAAGATTTTTAAAGTTTTATCTATTTATTGCCCTAGCAACCAGAGTTCTGCAGGAATGGAATTCTTTGAACAATTTTTGGTAGAGCTTCATGCAAGGAACATTCTTGCAAGTTTTATCAACATTGGCCTAGAGCTTCCGAGGAGATGTCATTTGAATCAAAATGTTGACGGACGACGGACAATCATCGATCAGAAAAGCTCACCCTGGCGTAGCAGGTGAGCTAATCTGTACAATATGTTTCAGTGTCTTAACAAGCATTTTTTTGTCGCCGCAACTTTAATTACTGCCGTTGCATCTACCCTGACCAATAGTACTGATGTGGATGGAATAATCAGTCTACAACTACATTTCTCTTCAGAGTTCACATTGGTCAACAGAAAAATGGATTCTCAGAATTTACAAAAACAATGATTCCATAAGTGTCAAGAGTGAAGAAAGTAATCACAGATAGTTGAGAGTATGTTTAATTAGTTCAACAATATTCTCTAGATCTGCAACTCAACATGCTATGCACCCAGCTAATGATTTTCATTTTGGTAACTTTTAAATTTCTGCAGTAGTATCTTGCTGAAAAAGAGCAGTATGGTGTTAAGTCATAATAGCTACTTAATAAAAAATCAGGCTCATCTGTACAATACACTGACATGCAAATCATGAATCGCTAACTCATGAACTTTGAAATCTGAAGCTTCAATTTGTGAAATCGAGAACTCATGACGTTGAATTCCTGAAACTTGTGAAATTGAAATGTCAACACAGGTGTTTAGTTTTTCCTTAAATTTTTTTATCATTCTAAACTAATAAACAGACTTGTAACATATTCTAAAAACTCATCTTCATATCAAATACAATTGCAACTTTTTTAAATCTAGCTTACTTCTATAAATCAGGTAATTTGTTTACAACAAACATGTTTTTAGAATTTTTTTTTGCTCAGCTGATTTTAGTTTTTCTTTCAAACTATCAATCTAAAATAAATAACTTAAGACTGACAAATTCTTAAAAATCATCATTCTATTCCAATTGAAGAGCAAGTGGTTAATCTTGTTAGTTTATACTTATTTATTCCCAAGCAAAACATGATACTTATACTATTTTATTCCTTTGCTTGGATGATATTACATTCTGTAATCTTTACCTTCTGCAGATACAATTAAGATAGTCACTGTTATTTACAAAATTTACTTAAAAGTTAAAAGAATAGCCATCTTCAATACCGGTACCTTTTAACAAATGAATTCAAAACAATTCACTTTTACAAATAAGAGCGACTGGTCAGAACAATTACAAGAAAACACCACAATAAGTCACAGGCAATTACTACCTCTTTCTGCATATTTTCTTTCACAGTTTCTGTATATTTTTTGGCGTCTGCTAACTCCTCATTGTCTTCTGCAATCTTTCTATTCAGATGAGTTATCTGAAAAGAAAAGTTTTGTTCCTTAATCTTTCCTGTGGATGTACCTTAAAATTAATGGAAAATCTCAATGTATGTCACAACTGAAAAAGATTTAAGACAACTGGGACATAGACCCTCAAAAGTGATTGTAAAGAGAATTGTCTTCTGTAACTGTTAATTTCAATAGCCTGAAGGAAGGGTGGGGTACAGAGTAATAAGATTTATCTCCCTTCCCTTAATCTAGATTTTCCCCTCTCCATTACCTGACACTGCCAGTCATTTTTTCCCTAATCACTGTCTAGGAACACATGTAATACCTGATCTTCAAGCTGCGATATTTTCTCACTCCATGATGACTTGATCTGTGATAGCTGTTCCCTCGTCTCTGTTAACTTTCTCTCCAACCCGTCTCTCTGCAACAAAAGAACAACATATTTTCTGTAATATTAGAACAACATATCTCTCTGCAACAAAAGAACAACATATTTTCTGTAATATTAGAACAACATATCTCTCTGCACAGACATATTTTCTGGAACATCAGAACAACATATATCTCTGCAACCTTAGCACATATCACTCTGTAACATGAAAACAACACATATCTTCAATGATAGAGCTACATAGCTCTCTGCAACATTAGTTCAACATATCTTTCTGCAACATTTGAGCAACATATCTCTCTAAAATGTTAAAACAACATATCTGAAAGCTCTTCCAAATCTTGTACAGAAGTAATGACAAACTGTTGTCATAACTACCAACCATATCATCATGCATTGTTTCCCACTTAAAACAAACTGGTAACTTGATTCAAGTTTTGCCTTTTTTCAAATCTAACCAAAAGAAACTGGTGTAAACTATACAAACTTGTGTAAACTATCCTAACTGGTGTAAACTATACAAACTGGTGTAAACTGGACTAACTGAAGCAGAGTTTCAAGTATTTTACATTGAATCAAACATTGCACTGATGCACAATGAAGTTAGGGCATAATAGCCCCAGCTTGACATCAAACTATTACCAAATTTCACTTGAAAAAGTATCTAGTACTTCAACGGTAACGTACCTCCTTCTCAATTGCTGCCAATCTGTCATCTCCAGAAAGTGTTTTATCTTGTTCCCGTTGTTCTAATAGTTTAAGTCTATCCTTTAACTGCTCTATTTGGTCTTCATGTTCTTGGCTTTGTTGATTTGACTGGAGATAAATAAACAGGATTATTCTTCAGAAAAATTAACTGGAGAATAACTAATATAACTAGAGCTATCACTAAATGTGATTAATACCCCCAAAAGACTGCTTTATAAACTGAGAAAGTTCGTAGTAACAGAATACCTTGCAAACAAACTAAAAAGAGATACTGTTCTTGGCAATAACTCTGTAATTTGTCAAGATAGAGTTATGGTTCTTGTACACTGCACTTCCTCTCATTGTGCTTGACCATTGTATGAAGTTGTATTGAATTCCAACCAATAGTTTTCGAATAATGCTCCGGACAAGTAAAAGTAACAAAGGGCAATAACTCTGAAATGAGTCAATATAGAGTTATAGTTCTTTCACACTGCACTTCCTGTCATTGTGCTTGACCATTTTATGAAATTGTATTGAATTCCAACCAGTAGTTTTCGAATAATGCTCCGGACAAGGAAAAGTAACAAAGGGCAATAACTCTGTAATGAGTCCAGATTGAGTTATGGTTCCTGTGCACTGCACTTCCTCTTATTGTGCTTGACCATTGTATGAAGTTGTTTTGAATTCCAACTAGTACTTTTCGAATTATGCTCCGGACAAGGAAAAGTAACAAAGGGCAATAACTCTGAAATGAGTCAAGATGGAGTTATGGTTCTTGTGCACTGCACTTCCTCTCAATGTACTTGACCATTGTATGAGGTTATATTGAATTCCAACCAGTAGTTTTCAAGTAATGCTCTGGAGAAAAAAAATAACAAAGGGCAATAACTCTGAAATTAGTCAAGATGGAGTTATAGTTCCTGTGCACTGCACTTCCTCTCAATGTGCTTGACCATTGTATGAAGTTGTATTGAATTCCAACCAGTAGTTTTCAAGTTATGCTCCGGACAAGGAAAAGCAACAAAGGGCAATAACTCTGTAATTAGTCAAGATGGAGTTATGGTTCTTCTACACTGCACTTCCTCTCAATGTGCTTGACCTTTGTATGAAGTTGTATTGAATTCCAACCAGTAGTTTTCGAATAATGCTCCGGACAAGGAAAAGTAACAAAGGGCAATAACTCTGTAATTAGTCAAGATGGAGTTATAGTTCTTGTGCACTGCACTTCCTCTCAATGTGCTTGACCATTGTATGAAGTTGTATTGAATTCCAACCAGTAGTTTTCAAGTTATGCTCCGGACAAGGAAAACTAACAAAGGGCAATAACTCTGTAATTAGTCAAGATGGAGTTATAGTTCTTGTGCACTGCACTTCCTCTCAATGTGCTTGATCATTGTATGAAGTTGTATTGAATTCCAACCAGTAGTTTTCAAGTTATGCTCCGGACAAGGAAAATGCAACAGACCAACCGACCGCCCGACCGACCGACCGCCCGACCAACCACCGGGTGACTCCTATATACCCCCCTAAACTTCGTTTTGGGGGTATAATAAGTATCTCCTGCTTACCTCCTTTTACTCTATAATCATGCAAGGTTACACAATGGTAGGGACGCTTTTTCAACCTTCATGTATAATTAAAAAGCTACTCTTAGACAACATTGGGAAAATCTTCATAATTCTCACCTAAAGCTTCTTTCTTTTCTTGACTTTTTAATTTTTAATGCCTCATAAAGAATATTTAAACTACACTTTCAAATATAAAATTGTAAGTGTAAATCCTATTTGTTTCCATTTCTAACATGGATTTGATATAATATTTTCTCATAAAGATGCAAAAGAAAGTGCTGGAAGAACTAACTAGAGGTGACAGGCATACCAACCATTCATTCTTAACTCAGATACTATCAAAGAGCAAAATAACTAGAAATATTTTACAAACATAAAAGTATATTAATTTTTCTATCCCAATACCTTATTTTTCCGTAGGTCAGAGTTGCGCACCAGGGTTTGATGTGTATTTTCCAATTCTGTATGTTTTGCCTGCAAGCTGGAAAATGCTGAGGATTTCTGAAAAGGAACAGACTGCAGCTGATACTACTGACAGATAACAGTGATGCTCAGATGTGGCTCTATTTACAATAACAACAACAACAAATTTAGCCTAAGCATTTTGAGAGAAGGAAAAAAGTACTTAGCCACAATAGACTGAGCAATAGCTGGTCCACAATACATGTGCCTTTGGATGTTTTGTGCCTTTGGATGTTTAATCTGAACAGATGTACATGTCTCTCCCAAAATGACAGGTTTGATCATCCTGTTGAAACCCCTAATGGTAGAAACAGGGACTTGCAATTGTCCCCTATAATTGCAATTCTTAAACATTAATATAATTTAACTGTTTCAACCTTCCTCTGTCCAGGTAGAAGCTGTTAGTTCAAACCCTAGTCAGAGTCAGGACCACTTCTCCTTACAGGTTACTTAGTCTAATCTCCAAGTGCAGACAATCTCTGTTTGTATATCAAATCCAGGTTTATATGAATTTGGTGTAAATTACATAACCACTGTGCACTACACAAAGCATACCTGTGATAGCTGGGACTTGACCTCATTTAGTGATTCCTCTATGCTCATTCTTTCTTTGGTAAGAGCACTGACTATTTTGCCATGGTCGGAGCTTTCCTCCTCCAGTTTCTGTCTACAAAAGAAGAATTGTTGTTATTTCAGAAGTAATACTTCTATGGAAATAATGCTGCAAGGTCTTTAGTTTATACTAATCTATTTTAGCTCGATTGTGAAGAAAGCTTGTAGCTTATCGAGTCACTCTCGAGTCCGCTTCCTGGAAAAACCAGTACTGGTGTCATATGAGGAGGCACGGTCATGACCTCAGTGAGGCTCGAACCCGCAACCCCCAAGATGAGCAACAGACACCTTAACCTCTACACCACCGCACCGCAAGAACTTTTGCTCAGCTCTTTCTTTTCTGTTTGCAATATAGTGAGTGAATATCATAAAACCGTTTGAAGTTATCAAATGCATGATAAGACACTTTTAAAGCTTCTGCATAAAACATAAGTCTCCTAAACTTTGGCAGTGTTTATGCCTAACATGGTCCATGAATGTCCATGCCTTCATGGGTATATTCCAATATTACACATGATATTTCCTGATGCACTATTAGCTGCTTGTGTTAGCTTTCTGTAACAGTGTAAGATGACATACCACTTTCCAAATTTACGTAATTCATAGAGTAGTGTTTGCAAGAATAACTACATTATGTAATAACATAATTTTTAGAAACAGTTCTCTCATATGTATCATGGCCAATTTCTTATAATACTCTATTGAAACTGTAATCTATGATAGACAGAGTACAGTTTAAAGCAACGCTCCCGTTCACAAAGCAAGGTATCATAAATAGATTAATTTGCTCTTATGTAGATTCATCTAAAAGCCATGATACAATAATGAAATATTTCTTGGTATCAGCAAGTAAATAAAAGAGCAGACCAATTTCTACTAACAGGTTAAACAACACTAACAGCTTTTCCTACATTCATTTATCTGCCAAACTGATAAATTATACATGTATCTTACTTCTCATCTTCTAGCGATTTAACTTTATCTTCCAAAGGCATTAACTCTTTGTGTTTCTGCTGACTGTCTTTTAAATCTTTCTGGCATTTTGACAGTTCTTCCTCTTTTAATATAAGCTGTAATACAAAAAGACAAATACATATATAGCGCTACACTCAACAATATGGTACTACTAATTATGAGGTGTTACCTGTACTAAAATTGTAGCTTGAATGCAAAATTTTCAAAGTACATGTACATGTATATTTCCATAGCATAAAAAATTGTTAATTTGATCAAACAGAAGTAAAGAGGATCTGGCCATGTAACCTTTTTTACTCACTTGTCAGGCACATATGATCTTTCCAAGATTCTGATAGGTTTAAAAGAGATATTATACCTACAGTATGCAAATATTAACTAGCATTTTCTACGTAAAAGGGAGATAACAATGTTTGTATCATGCCAGAGTTTGATGTCATGACACTGTGACCTTATATATTTATGAGAACTTCTCCTAAGTCCTACCATATGTTTTAGTTTTCCCATTTCCTGTGTTGTAAACTGTTGCATTTCTTCCTTCTCCTCTTCTTTCTTGTAATATTTCTCCTTCATATTTTCTGTCACTCTCAACTTCTCTAACAATTCTTGTTTCTCCTAAAGTACAAGTAGAGTTTACATATTAGATTATATTTTAATGACTTATGTTATTTAAGACAACTTTCATTTACAAATTATATCATTGTCTTAGATTTTGTTTTAAATTTTTTGACTCACTTCCGTTTTTTTTTCAGAACTATCTAGTATGTACTGTCACACTTGCTGTTAGCCGCCTGTTACCTAGCAACTGTTTCCTGTCTAAATCCTCATAAATCATTACTGTGTTCTATTTTAGTCTGTGGGATAACAAATGTTACATTTTATTACTGATGTCATTTTATAATAATAATGATAATAATAATCTCTTTATTTAAAGACGCTAACTCATTAAGCATATGTACATAAATTAGCATAATTTTTATCTACCATGACACCTTCTATTAACAATTATCATAAATCAGCTAAGAAAAACTAACACAACACATGCATGCACGCACGCACCCACACATACACTCACATATACACTTAAAGATATTGAGCAGAACTTCATTATAATAATTATATTATACAATCATTTTCTGAGTTGTATATATAGTTATTTATTCATTTATAGTAATGACGTGTGCACTGTCAATGATGGGATATCATCATATAAAAATACTACAAATACCGGTACTATACAATCCTGCTTTTAACAAAGGCACTAAATGTTAAACACGATATTATACACTTATTTACTTCTTAAAACAATTATTGAGACAGTTGCCCACTCAACTGTGTATATACTGTATAATTTGCAGGGCGGATATTAAAATCCTCTCTTGTATATGTTTTCATACTTCCCTTTATTGAACTACACTAAAACATGTGTATAACAAAATCTCATGTCTCACCTTTTCTTTCTGCTCCAGTTCCTGTTTATAACTGTCTGACAACTTAACTCTGCTGGCCTGGTATTGTTCATTTAACTCCTGTGTTCTTTTAGCAAAAGCTGAAAGCAGAATTGACAAAATGCACATGTGTCTACTACTGAAAACCATTGTCAAAAGCTCTATCTTCCTATATCAAATAATGTTCTGCAAATTAACTTGCAATTTATTCACTAAAATTGTCTTCACCATTTGTCTGAATGATGCTACAGTAGTTGGGATAAAAGTATGTGAAAGTCCATGTACATTATATCTGTATCTGACAATATGCTGTTTTTGCTGGCTAATAATTCTGCCTTTGCAACCATTGCTGACCACGTGCTGACCACGTGCTGCATAGTTTACCCTTCAGACATAAGTTCCCACTGGAGTTACCATTTTGAAAACATTCAGTGAATTTTGACTAATCTATAAGAAATCAAAGTTGGACCAAGTAATTTTTGTTACTGACAATATAGCAGAGTTTAAAATAACCATATCAGTAAAGTTAGATTGTTTATTTTAATGATTCGTATATTCATGAATAAATTTTTACAGCTTTACTCTACTGTCAATGTGTATGAAACTGTTTTTCAGATATAACTCTTAACCTATGGCTGCTCAATCTTTTTGCATTAAAGTCTTTGATTAAGATTTACATTCTGATGGTTGCTTTAACAATTCACAATAAAATCCCACTGGGCATCCCTCTTAAATATCGAAATTTGACGAGGAATAGATTCTTAGCTATACCCTATTTTTGAAACCTAGATCGTCAAGTTTATACAATCAATTAGTTTGACCTAATGAACTTGATTCAATGAACAATTTGTCTGAACTAACTAGTATAATATGTTTATGATAAAATCCTTTTCCAACTTCCATTGTCTTTGATTTGGTCTCATAAAACATTTGAAAATGACTGCTAAAGAATGAGAATTTTCATCTGATTTTGAAGCTCAACCTTTTTTGCACTTAAGATTAACTCATATACAATAAAGTTTGACCTTGAACTTGACAATGAACTTTGTTTGATAAATTAGTAAGAATATGATGGTTGCTTTATGATAAGAATGTTTTCCAACTTTCCTGTTGTTAACTCCAATAGAATATATAATAAAAATGACTGTCATTAAAATAATTGTCCTACTGATTTTTAAGTCACATTTTTGCGTGGACTTCAGGGGATACTCTACTGTTTTGATAATAGTGGATAGAATAATGGTAGAATTGTGTACTTTTTAGCCTAAACATTTTTAGACATATACATTTTTTTCACTTTTTTGACGCTTCTTCACAATAAGCATTGTCAGTGATTTTTCTTCTTTTTTTGCAATATCATTAAAAAATAAAATACCGCGCTATTTCTATAACATGTACTTATGATTTGAAAAGCAATGTAAGGAATTTTTTTTGAACAAATAATGGTCAACTTCGTCAATAAGATGTCTCTCTTGGTAATATAGAAGCTACAAGTAATTTTACATCCAAAGTGCTACAAGGACTTTAAAGAAGTTGTTCATGCTTTGTAATATAATGTCTAAGAACTCTACTGTCAAGTGGAATGTTTTTTTCAGTTTTCTAAACGCTACCTGTATTTCTAGCTTCCAACTTCTTACACTGTTCTGTGCGCTTCTGCAGGGCCACATATACCTCTTCTTTACTAATGAAGTCTGCTCTTGACTGGAAATGAGTACACAAATCATATATACAAAGCAATATTGCAACCAGTGATCTGTATAAGTATGTGGGCCAAATTTCTTTTCTACGACTTCAAAGGAATGAAAGTGGGTCGATAAATCATGGTCAAAGTCACATGACAAATCGGATCAAGCCCATAATCAAATTCATCTTAGATTTTCGGGTCATACAGTGAAAAGTGCTCAGTCCCTAATTCAGTGCTTCCAATCCATTTTTGAAGGCACCCTGCATTTTGATGTCCATCTTAAAAATCACTACCAACGTACACAAAAACTCGAACATCTTTTCATACAGTAAAGCTCTGATTTTTTTTAAACTGATTTCAAAGTTGGCAGTGTTAGAGTGAAATAGTTAAAACAGTTTACAAAGAGTATTATCTGAAGTATTTCAACAACAAATGATGACTAAACTAGAGTATGACTGAGAATAATTTCTAAACTTTTTGAATCTAATCAATATTGTATATATGAAATTATCAACTATCTATACTGTAAATGCTCTTTTAAAAGGACACACCAACTTTTATATTTCTGATACTTACCAGGTCATCAATGGTACTTGAGAAAGAGAAACTTTCATCAACTTTTTCCTTACTCAAAGGACTCTGAGCTGGACTACCTATAAAAGAAGTATTCAACACATCTTGGTATCTTAACTATTATAAGGGTAGCATAAAGGTTCTTTCACTTACAGTATCAAACATTTTTTTTTTTATACTAATTTATTTATTCTCAATTGCGAAACAAGTTCATCAAACAATATTATATTCTGTCAAAGTTTGTTGAAAATTGTTCCTGGAACTGCTTCGCACTTAACAGATATCAAACATTGTGCCCTAACAAAAACCCCCAAAATAGCCCCACTATAAAACACAAAACATTTCATCTTGTCTGACAAATTATATGACAATATGTATTCTGTCAAAGTTTGTTGAAAATTGCTCCTGGAATGCTGCTTCCAGAAACTAAACATATGCTAATGATCAATAGATGACAGCCAGCAAAAGCTTATGTTTCACTTGTTACATACAATCAGACTACAAAATAAAGTCTTTTGTATCTTCATGATAAGATTAGCTAATAGCAATTCAACCTACTTGCAAGGCTGACACGACGTGGGCTAGCATGTCCTGGTAACGGAGCCAGAGATTTATCCCCTTCACTAACATTGCCTCCTTCTTTCTGTATCTTCTCTTTCAGCTTTGCAAACATTCTAGCCGTATCATTCAACACGACCTATACTGAAATTAATTTTGGTGTTTTGATGTTTACATGTAAATTTGAGAAATATTACAGCATTAATAACAAACTACAAATAAGCATAAAAATAACTAAACGTACAAGCTAGTGACTATAACTTAGTAAGCATTTAGTCTTTTTTTTCAATCTTATTTTCAGTCCAAATTTGATTACTTTAATTTTTCTGTAACTGATTTTCAATAGGTCAGCATTCATGTAATGTATAAGACTTTATAATAAATGTGCATTCTGAGTCAAAATATTGAGACTAGCTACCTACTGGAGCTTTTATTAGCCCAGTGGTACATAAGAATAATGGTCCCGATGTAACAATTGTCCTAACTTTTAAAACATAAAACAGACCAAGTCAGATAAAGATAAATACATTGCTGTAAATATTCCTTAGTCTTTCAATTTTTTTTTATGGTTGTTGTACATAGCCTGCACAAAAATAGAATCAATCTGAATATATAATTATTTTGATCAAGTCAAACCCGTCAAAATAATTTTACCCCCACCCCCAAATTGCTTACAATTGTAACATGCCTTTTAGCTGTCAAAACTTTCAATAGTGGGGTAACAGATTTTACCGCACAGTATTTCATTGGATTTTTAACTACCACAAACCGTAATCATTATTGGGAAAATTCTAAATTGAATTCTCTTGCAATACATGTAAGTTTTATAATTTGATTTTAATTTTTGTTTGAGATATTATCAGTGTATAATCAAGTGACCATTGACCAAAGTCATCCCCAATGTTTGACGTGAGTGGAGATATTATCTAGCTATACAAGAAAAGCTCAGTATTTCCCAAGATCACATCAAATTAGTATAGTCTAGTTAATTAATTATGTAACTGTCATGTAATTCAGCTAAGACGCGCTTACACTCGCCATGGAGATCAGCTCTCAGCAACGAAATTTCATTTATCATAATTAATTTAAAATGAACAGGCAAACTGAAAATATAAGTGACACAATACAAAGCCATGTTAGAGACAAGATACATGTGCCTTATTTGTCACAGACTGTGAGACACAGTAACAGGACAGGTACTATCTTTAAAAACAGCCTACACAGTGATATTAGTCAACAGGGAATGAAATAGTTATGGACAGAGAACAAAAGTTCTTACAAAAATGTAGGTTTTTGGAGAAAATTTGACTCCAAGTCATCAATTTTAGTTAAAAATTGACTTCTATTTATTTTTGCCAACACACCGAATAACCGGAAACGTGAATTTGAAGACTGTCTCAGAATGATTTTTAGAATAGACCGGTGAGCTAACGAAATATTGTGTACCAGTCGAAGAGTGAGTGACGTCATTAACCCGCGCAGGTGTCAAACGTGATAGATCAGGAATATTGAAGAAGTGTGCTTAAATACTGTTACCTTTTAGAATTATATATATCTTCTTGTTTAAAGCATTGCACTCAGGTAATATATCAGTATTTTGACCATAATTCGAACTGTTTTTATTGTGAAAAACTCCAATTTATTTACCTGTCACATATTTTCGCGATGAATATGAATGTTAATTTATTCTAGGTGTGCTATTTTCAGGTCACGCAAAATATATTATGATGATACAAGTTTTATGTGGCTGTTTTTAAATAAGAGCAGTAAAACATAGAATTAAAGACTAAAGGTCTGGTGAACAGCAATATTCAATTGTCACAAGGATTGTCCTGGTTTTGTCAAGTGTTCAATATAGGTAATGGTTTTGTCAAGCTGATTTAATTGCAAGAAACTGATTGAAAATTTGCCCAAAGTGACATCAAACAAGCAAATTATGGGCATATATTAACCTTTTTCTTAATAAACATTTCTAGATCTTCCTCATCATCAAATAGTATTTTAGGTCTTTGTGGTAAGAAATTACTTTTTAACTTGTATTTTGATTAATTATTTGAGTAAGTACCTTTAATTATGTGTGAAATCCTGTCACTCTATAATACACAAAATCTTCTTGACGTACCCATTTGCACCTACAATACAGATTAAGTTTGACAAATCAGTAGATTGATGAAACCACTGTAATTCGTCAGTGATATCCTGCACCGTGTTACATTCTGTTTCTGCAAATACGTTTTGCTTGAATGATAGGCATTAGTTCTGCAAATTTTAATCACTGTCAAGACGCAACCATTTAAATTTAAAAATATCATACATTAAACTTCTCAATTATATTACAAAAAACAGTGTTACTTATTAGTACGGACCTACCTATATATACATTAGCACGACCTATATACATAATGTGACTGTATATAGGTCCATGTTATTTGCTACTTAGCTATTTTGTTGCTCTGAATAAGTACATTACTTACTTTTTCACAGAAGCAGGAGGGTTATCTTTATCTCCCTGACTACCTTTTAATTGCTCAGTACATAGTCCACCTCCATGCATGGTCACATGATTAGAGTTGCTGACTTAAAATCACTGTAATCTCTCAGTGATCGAGGGTAGCAGATTTGAGCCCTGCATCAAATGACCATGTCACTTTATGTGAGAAAGTTGGCAGATTCTTACTGAGGATAGGGTACTAGTACTGGTAGCCTAATTAATTTGGCGTTTCAGTGTGACCCCTTTCACAAATCTGATATTACTTCCAGGAACACTGGCTAGGAAAACTGATGACCATTTGAAATAATTTACATGTGGTTGAAATAGGCACTGAGTGAGAACCCAAAGAAACAGTCAGCTCCAACTAAGGAACTTTTCAGTACCATTTTTATGTCTTGGTAATGGTATGACTTGGTGTGTGATCAGACCCGTGTCCTCCCACACAAGAAGCAGATACTGTACCACTTGGCTATAAAATGCTACAAATTTACAAACCAGAAAAATACCCTATAAACAATGTCTTATCTGTCAGTTTGTCCAACCGTCTTATGTTGAGCGTATTAGTTTATGTATGAACTGAAGTATCACGTTCTTAAGTTAGGGCCATTTTCCTTTGCCAAATTGCCTAATGCAGAGTAATAAAGTACACGTTCTTCACTAACATATTTGAACTTGGTACCACATTTTGAAATCCATTAGAATTTGCTTAACATTTTTATTGTGGTTAACTGAGTCTCCGATGTAATTGCGGAAGATTAGTTTATATGAAAAAGCTCTGTACATGTATTTTCTTCTTTCAGGCATAATCTGAGCTGAGTTTGTTTTCAAGTACATGAAGTCATGTCAAGTAATAAGATTTCCCTGAATTCTTCAGAAAGAGACAGTTTATCCTTAAGTAGTATGCAGGATGAAGCGCCAAGGACTTTCAATATACGACCACAAGATGGGGCAAATTGTAGAATTGTTCTAGAGACAGAAGAACCTGTAGAGTTTGAATTTCCTACACAGCAAGAGTTTGACTTTCGTATGGGTGAAAGCGAATCACTTTTGGGTGATGTAATTGAGGATAAACTCAGAAAGCTAAAAGTTGGAGATGAATGCTCCTTTGTTGTACCAGCTAATGAGGAATCAACTAGTGGGCAAAAAGATAGAACTCTTACTTTAAAACTTAGACAGATTGAAAACTGTATCCCTGTTTACCAGCTACCTGGTGAGGAAAAGTTAGAAAAGGCCAAACATAATAAAGAAAAGGGTGTAGAGCTCTTCAAAGAAGGACAATTAGAATATGCATTTAGAAGATTTAGTAGGGCACTAAAATTGTTGATATTGATGCTGCCAAGGGAAAATTTTCCTGATTCCATTTTAGAGGAATATGAGACATTAAAGGTGCAGTGTTACTCAAACTTGGCAGCTTGCCAGTTGAAGCAGCAAAGTTATGACTATGTTGTTGCTAACTGTACAAAAGCTTTAGAGATTGAGCCGGGCAATGTGAAATGTATCTATAGAAGAGCTGAGGCTTACTTATGCATTAAAAACTATGAATTGTGTGAGAAAGACATTGCAAAAGGGTTGAAACTTGAACCAAAAAGCAAGACTTTCAAAGACTTGGACAGAAAGCTTAATGATGTCACACAAACATACAAGATTAAAGATTAGATATAAAAAATGTTGATTATTAATATCATAAGATTATTATGACCATGAATTGTAGCAACAATGTTTTTTTGACTTGAATCTGTTGTCCGTGTAAAGCTTTTAAAATACTATTAAATTAATGTTTAAAACTTACATGTATAATGTGTTTTGATTGAGGTTACTGTTATTTAGGATGAACAATTTTTTCTTACCTACCAGAAGGTTTATACTCTGCAAATAACGTACAAAGCCAGGTAAAACATGGAATTTGAAGTCTGTACAAGAACTTATTCGAGCCAATGGCTCAGGGCATGCTATTACCGGTAATTAGGATTGTTGGATGTTTTTCACTTGTCATTCACAATTTCAACAACAAAATCTCCACCTAAATTTCACAGAGCTGTTCCTAGGATGACTTCACTACAGCAAAATTGGTAAAAGAATTCCATTCCATGCAGATTTCTACTCTGGTTAAAGCATTGTGAGCCATGTTAGAAACTGGAACAAGGAAATGTCAAAGCCATTTAAAAATTTCATTTCAAAACAGTTACGCTGTTTATTTGGTTTGTGCCATTGTTCTAGCTGCTAATTTACCTAGGTTGTGGATGTTTGTACAACTTGCCAGGGTGACCTATTAGGATTACTCATCTCCGTCTGATATTTCAGGTGTCCCTAGGTCAATCCTACCATTTTCTTCAAACCATATCCTCCTCTCAAACCACTGGGTCAACATGTTGATAGAAACTTGGACAGGGATGTTCATTGCAAAAAGCTTTTATCAAAATTTTATTCCCAAAGCTAGAACTTTGGTTGCTATGTCATCTAAGAGGAAATTTACACTTTTAAAATGTTCGTTCTGCAAAACTGCAAGGCCATTTGTTAAGCTCATTGGCCAAATAGCATTACTCTACGTGGCATACCTCTACACAATATTCTTCAAAACCACACCTCCTCTCACCTGGGCCACTTGATTACACTTTAAGGTTTCATTGTAGGAAGCTTAAAAATTTCAAAACCAGCATGGCTCTATAGCTTAGTAATTAGGATGAAGCTTAGTTTTATTTGGATCTCTACCAATATTGTTCATTAATCATGACCCATGGGTCAAAATTGACCCCACCTGGGGGTCACTTGATTTTACATAGTTTTCTGTCGGAAAAACTTTAGAAACCACATGGCCTATAGTTTAGATATTTGGCATATAGCAGTGCCATGTGGATTTCTACCAAGATTTTTCATATCATGACTGGGGTCAAAATTGACCCCACACGGGGTCCCTTGATTTTACATAGGCTTATAAGGAAAAACTTTAAAATACTTCTTCTCTAGAACCACATTGCCTAAAGCTTAGATATTTGGCATGTAGCATTGCCTAGTGGACCTCTGCAAAGATCGCATAAATTATGACTCCTGGGTGAAAACTGCCCCTGCCATGGGGGTCACTTGATTTTACATAGGCTTATATAGAAAACTCTTTAAAAATCTTCTTCTCTGAAACCACAATTTAAGGCTTAGAGCTTAGATATTGAGCATACAACATTGCCATGTAAACCTCTTTCAAATTATGACCCCTAGATCAAAAGTGTCCCTGCCCAGGAGGGGTTATGAGGGTCATGATTTCACTTAGGCTCATATAGGAAAACAATTCTTGTCTAAAACTACTAGGCCCAGAGCTAAGATATTTGGAAAGTATGATTGTGCAGTGAACCTATACAAATCGTGTTCAAATCATGACCCCCCCCCCAGGTCAAAATTTACCCCTCCTGTCATGTGGTTTTCAACCTTTAATTATTTTCAATATAGCCAGAAGAGCATGGCCATAATAGTCAGTTATGATGGTTAGCCATTATCAAAGATGATGATGATGATGATGAGTGATATAGGGCCATCTTGTTTTACATAGATTATACAGAAAAGTCTTAAAAGATCTATCAGTAAGATATTTTGTATGTAGCATTTTGTTATGTTGATCTACCAACTTTTTAGCACACCCATGGTAAACTTTGTATAGAAGGATGTCCGTTGTCCATACGTCTGTCCACAATTATTGTTTGTAAACACATTTGTGGCTACATTTTGCATCTAATCATCCCAACAATTATATATACTAGCGGAAAAAAGAAACTGTGCATGTGTATAATATGCTATAACTTAGATGTATAAGAAATCGCCAAAAAATTCCAACAGGGTTTTATCTGACCTTTATTTAACACATGCTCAATTGATATGGTTATTGCATCAGCAGCGTCTTGGATAGAGATCAGTTTTCAGAGACGTTCTCTAAACAAAGTTCATCTCATCAATACCGTGTATGTCCACCATTGGAAACGATGCATACTTGGCAACGACGCCTCATTGAGGCGACAAGTGTGCTGAAAAATGCCTGGGGAATACCATTCCAGATTCTCACAAGCGCACGTGACAGGTCAGGTAACGTCAACGGCTGATTTTAGAGGCGACGTAAGCGACGCTGCATCTCATCCCACACGTGTTCTATAGGCGACATATCCGGTGACATTGCAGGCCAGGGCAGCACATTCCCATTGTTCTGGATCAAGAAGTCGGTGACGTGCGGGCGAGCGTTATCCTGTTGCAGCGTGGCGTTACGTTGCTGCACAAATGGAAGAACTTGAGGCCGTATGATTTCGTCACGGTATCTGATGCCTGTAATTTTGCCGTCCACAACCACAAGAGCTGTTCTGCCACGGGATGAGATGCCACCCCACACCATGACACTACCTCCGCCGAATGGACGTCGTTGAATCACACAACTGTCATGGAAACGTTCACCAACACGACGATACACTCTAGAACGACCGTCGCTGCTGCCGAGATGAAACTTGGACTCATCCGTGAAAAGAACACGTGCCCAGTCCTGTTGCGTGAAGTGTATGTGTCGTCTACACCAGGCAAAACGTGCGACATGATGACGTGGCTGGAGAACGGGACGTATGGCTGGACGTCGTGGACGTATGCCTCGTTCAAGCAATCGATTACGTACCGTTCGAGGACTAATTCTTCTAAGGCCAGGGATACTTCTAGCCGTCAAACTAGAAGTTCTTAGTCGTTCACGGAGATGAACGACCCGGATGTACGTATACTGGCGATTAGACGTTACGCGTGAACGTCCTGACCAAGGCCGGTCTCTGGTGGTCCCAAACTGTTGGTACTGTCTCCACAAGGCGTCTACAGTATTTCGGTGCACACCAAATTGTCTGGCAACGTCAGTTTGACGTACACCAGCTTCTATCATGCCTACGGCGCGGTATCTGTCAGTTTCATTCAACCTTGGCATGGCATATCAAAGACGTTTTTCAAAATTATGCTGGTTTTGTGTCTTACAGGTATCAACACTATGCTTTTACACAGGTTTAGGCGACAAACGTGTTTGCGATTGACTGCTGGCCGAAAAAAAAACGTGAAAACGAAGACGTTTGCCAGACAGACAAACTACCCGTACAACTCATGCACTGACCAGAGTAAATGACCGATTGGGATACCCAACTTACATGTGTAAAGTTTCAAGCTTTAATTTATAAAATTGAGCGATACATGAACATTTTACACATGCACAGTTTTCTTTTTTCCGCTAGTATATGATAGAGCATCGACCATGCAAGGAACATCCCTGTCAAGTTTGCACAACATTGACCCAGTGGTTTCAGACGAGATGTCGTTTGAAAGGAAATGTTTACGGACGACGCCGGGCGATGAACGATCCTGGTAGCTCAACCTGGCACTGTTTGCACTTATCGTATTCACCAAGTGTATACATACACCTGGTAGTAGTAAAGTGATCTGAAATCCGTACGTCCGCTGACAAAATGTTAGTATCAGTCACGGAGCGCAGATAAAATCAAATCTACGTCATGTTGTATAAAAGGTTAGTATGAATATTCCATTAACTTAGTAGTTCATTCTTATCCTATCTAACGACAGCTAGGGTTCTAACACAAAGAACAGCTGTGTGTGTAATCATTGTCGAATTATTTTTGGCCTGGGGACTGAAAGTCCCATAGGCCTAAGTTAGCATAAACACTGCTGACAATTTAACTGTGCTATGTGCGAATAACAACTGTAAACATGCGCTTTGGGAAAGTAGTGCAAGACAGACCAGATCAATCTTTTGTTTGAATGTCGCATACGATAAGAACATATTACAAATAAAAACAGTACATAAAACTTCAAACGATTGCAGAAAGGTCTATAGCTTACGGGCTGCATTACACAATTTTTTCTGTTTTAGAAATTACTGCGCTGTTAGCTGATTACGGAAGATAATCATATGCATATCACGGAAAAGTACGGATATTTACGGAAACGTACGGAATTCGATATAAGAGTTTGTAGTTTGATTTATAAATTTCTGATGTTATTTCATCGACAACTTTCTTATTTACGAACGATTACATATATTTTTACCTAAAAATAAATTTCTTAAAAAAAAAAAGATACAATTTACGTACATTCCCGAGAAGGAACTCACGTGATCAAAATCACCCGCCATTTATCGAGGACGCTGCATGTCAAGGCCCATTGAACGGTTTCACCGATTACAACTACAAGGTAACCAAGAATCATTTTTGGTTTTCCGTGTTATACACATTGTACAGTACTTAATTTATATTTCATTGTTGGTATTGCTTTGTTTATTTCTGTTTTCAAGGTCTTGTCCTTGGTACACAATAATTTTCGATCCACATCATCAGATATCGCTTGAAGTTGAACAAAGCGCAGATTGAATTATTTTTATTGTTCTCTCAAACAATTGATATTGTTGACCATGTTATTATTTTTCATTTAACGTACGTTTTATAATAAAACAAACTTCCCTGCCACCCATATATTTGTGAATCATTCATTCTGTGTCATATACTAAATGTCGCCCTATGCACATTTCGACCCGCGCTTTAGGTAAGGTTCAGCGTAAATCACGAAGGTCAAAAGTTGTTTTTAGGGGAGTTAATCTATCGCCCCCAGGCCTTCAGCGCCCACAGCGCTTTGATTTATTATGCCACCAAAGGTGTAAGAGCAGTGATTTTGTCATGTGTGAAGGGATTTCCAAATCATATTGCACAAATATTTAGCACTTCATATGAAGACTACGTGTCGCCTGCAAGACCCATGTCTCGAGCTCTACCTCAAAGGTCAAGGACATGCTAAGAGTTTAAAGATAGTGGGATCCTGAATATATGCACACACTCGTGTCCTTACTGTTACTTTGTCATGCATTGAAGGATTTTAAAATAAATTGGCACAAATGTGCAGCACATCCAGACAACTATCGCTTGCAGGGCCCACAACCTCACATAAAAGGTCAAGGTTACACTTATAGTTTAGTCATGGAATTCTAAAGTTTAAAAAGGTCCAAGTGTCTTGCGTGCAAACAAAATTAGAATAGGCGATGACTTCACATGTTTCAAACGTGATAAACTTAAAATGTGTAAGAAACATGTTACTTTTACAATGATGATAATTAGCTCGGCAAATAAATAAAGATTCTGCTGGAAGGCTTTTTTTAAGAGGCCGAGACTTGATGGCGAACATGAAGCATTAATGCAGAACTGTATAAGAATGAGGAATGATATGCAACTATAACAGAGGACGATCCTCCAATAATCCTAGAACTGTAAACGACGGTATGGAGAATGGATATGGTCAATGTCCGAGTAACGAAAAAAACATACTAAAATATGCCCAGATGATTGAGTAAATTGTATGATTCTGAGCTGTTGTCGTATTTGAAATCATTCGACGTCATAGTTTCTAGTAATCTAAGAAACTTGGCAAGCGGAAGACTATGTATGTCATGTAGATCAAATTGATCTTAACGAATATATTGAATACTTTAAACCTGAAATTAAGAAATAAAAATTCGGGAGACCAATTATTTATAAAAAAAAATCCCCCCCCAAAATTGAAACCCCCTTTTTTTAATATTTTAAAAAAAAAAAATAAAAACCAAAAAATTAAAAAAAAAAAAAAAAAAAAAAATATATATTTTTTTTTTTTTTTTTTTTTTTTTTTTTTTTTTTTTTTTTTTTTTTTTTTTTTTTTTTTTTTTTTTTTATAAAAAAAAAAATTTTTTTTTTATAAAAAAAAAAAAAAAAAATTTTTTTTTTTTTTTTTGTTTTTTTTTTTTTTATATATAAACTATGCAAAAATTGTTCTGATGGTTTTTGCCACCAGAGCAATCGCCTTATTATGAAGGTAAAGAGTTAAAGGCTATGAAATGATTCGAACAAAATTGTACGTCGATATTTGAATATGGTTTTATCATTTGGGGATATAGTAATAGATCTATCATAAACAGAATACTTAAAGTTAAGAAAGAGCGGCCAAAATAATACTTCAGAAGCCCGCGCGAACACCTACCTAACAATTATTCCAAAAATCTACTCTGACTTTCCTTTGATAGTCCATGTAATTACCATACTAGCGTCCTTATTTACAAAGCCTTACATATATGGCCCTTAATTACATTTCTGATTTGCTCCAATTTACTGAAAATAAATACTATCAACTAAGATCTACTCAGACCGGAGATTTAAAACACATACATTTTGTATTATGTAAAACGGACTTTGTCAAACTTTCGTATTCCTATACTAGCATGTCGGTTTGGAATGATTTACCACCGAGTATCAAAACTTCTTCATCTTTAAAAAGAATTTAATAAAACATTTGTATGACAGCGAAAACAGTTCTTAATATTGTTTGTATGTTGTTTTTTTTTCTACACATAAAGAGTGTTCCATATGACGCGCTCGATTGGGTTGAGATCAGTCATCAATGAATAATCATTCATCTGTGCCATAACAACGCCAACATCTTGATTTTTCAGCATGATAATGCCACATCTCATACAGCTATAGACACTGTAAATTTTCTTATAACAAATAACATTGATTTTATAACATTGAGGATTATTTTTAGTTGTTAGTAAACTTTATACGAATTTATTTTAGTTCGATTACGAAGAAAGCTCTGTAGGACCACATTCGTAACAGATCTCATTTGTAAGAGGTGTTACAAATGAGATCGCATATGTAACAGGTGTTACAAATGAGATCGCATATGTAACAGAAATCAAGCACATATGTAACAATTTTTGAGACGAATGTGATCGATGCCGATTTTTGATAATCGGTAAAAGGAACAAAAAAGTGCATTTTTACATCTGTAACATGTTTTAGCTCACTTATAAGAAGTGACAAAGTAAACTATTGTGATCACCCTTTGTACGTCTTCCGTCGTCCGACCGTCCGTCCGTTCACATTTTTCTTGTGAATACGATAGAGACAACATTAAAATTTGATTTTAACCCAACTTGCACAGAACTTGCACCGGAATAAGTAAATTATAAAAAAAATGAAAAAATGACACTATATGACATTTTTTTATAATTTACTTATTCCGGCACATCTTTTTACATTTTTCATATAATTTTCCGGAATAAGGGACATTATTATGGGACCAAAAAGAGCTAAAATGGACGACGGCAGTTCAAACAGCTCACCGTCGGAATCAAAAACAATGTTGGACCAAAGACGGAGCAACAAACAGCTGGGAGAGGAGATAAGTTCTAAATTATCACTAATACTTACAGCTATTCAAGATTTAGCTAATGCTATCAGAGAAAGTAATAATGGCTTACCTCAATTGAGAACTGAATCAGCGGCTAATGATATTTCAAAAGTAATAAAGGAAATTGATGAAAGTTTTCAGTCGAAATATGAACATATGGAATGTCCAAAGCAAGATAATGATAATGTTTTTGAAGTCGAGGCAATGCGTGTCAAAGCTGGAATTGCCGCATTATGGGAGAAAAACTTAAACGCAAGAAGAAACGCGTACTGGGGTAAAGTTAGAAATAATGGAAATTTAATATTTTATGAAAAATGGATTGCTGGGAGTCCTATTGTTATTCCCAGAAAATTCCAAAAGTTTGAATTTACGAATGAGAACGAAGACCAAAGGATGTTTAGGGAAAAATTAGTTATGCAAGACTTTCAAAACGAAATTGAAATGATCAGATTAAGAGAAGCCTCATGTACTGAGAGAGTCCGAAAATTAGACAGCGAAATTGAGGAAATCATATTATCAAAATGTTCTGGTCGTGTGGCAGAACATTTAAAACAATTGTGGATTCAAAATGTTACACGGAATGAAGTTATTTCACATAAAAGATGGAGTAACAATGAGCGATGGCTCAATTCATACGAAGTTAATTTCAAGCAAACATACGAAAACAATAATCCCTTTTTTAAGACAGGTAATTCCTACAAAAAAGCCAGACAAATACAACCAAAGTCATATGCAGATGCAGTAAATACCAGAACTAATCGGCAACAAAACAGACAAAAACAGCAGACAACCTAATAGGCAACCAAACAGACAATACAACAGACAACCAAATAGGCAACAAAACGGACAATCCAACAGACAAAGAATAGAAAATGCCGATATTCAAAACTTTATTTCAAAACTTTATTCAAATTTCAGTGCTAATAATCGTCAACAACAAAATAGAAGGGAATCTCAAAAACAACAAAGAAGACCTTGGAGGGACAGGTCTAACAAATCTCAGACAACTCATATAACAGATGTGGCCGCTCCAGAAAATTTTGATTCTTTTTTAGAGGCGGACCACAATTGGAGCAGCGGACATTTTTAAGCCTAAATTAAACAATAACTGATGACGTCATCATTTTTGACGTTGTGTACACATGTGTACACTACTTTGACGTTACGTTGCTAAGTAATTTATATTGTATGCTATATTTGCCCTGATGATATAGTGAAACCGGTTGGCAAATACAAAAAGAAAACTCATATAGTGTCATTTTTTCATTTTTATATATATATATATATATATATATATATATATATATATATATATCTATGATATCTCGGTTCCTTTCGAAAACCAGCCATACCTGAGATGGCAATCATCACTGATTTTAGCCTTGTGAACGCGATAGAGACCACATTTTTTTTTATTTTGACTGAACTTGCACACAACTTATATATCTATAAGATCTCGGTTCCCTATTGCACCATTTGACTTGGAGTTACGGCCCCTGAATTGGCAAAAAAAGTGCTGATTTATCCTTGTCAACACAATGGAGACTGCATTTACTAACAGTCTTATCGCGACATTTGTCTCGGAGTTATAGCTGAAATGGCAAAATTTGCTTATTTTAGTCTTGAAACACAATAAAGACCATATTTATTATTTAATTTTGAACGAACTTGTATAGATCCAAGTCACATATGTAGAACATCTCGGTTCCTTGCGAAAACGAGCTATATAGCACCATTTGTCCTGGAGTTATGGCAACTAAAATGACAAAATTTGCTGATTTAGCATTATGAACATGACAGAGATCACATTTATTATTTGATTTTGACCAAACTTGCATTGAAGTTATGTATAATTAAGATCTTGTTTTTCCTCGAAAAGTAGCCATATCACGCTATTTCTCTTAGAGTCATGGCCCGTAAAATGACAAAAGCGCAGATTTAATAATATTTATGTAACTTGTGATGGTGCTTATTGCAGTCATTTAATGATGTTGCGATGCAAACCAACTGATTGAACATTTGCAGTATAAAACTCAACATGATACATACGTGCTTCTCATGTCAACCCCCATGTTGGACAAACACATTCGTAAAACATTTTACCTGTTACGAATGCGGTTGCATACGTACGAAATATGTTACAAATGCGATCTGTTACGAATGTGGTCCTACATGTGCTCCGTAGCTTATCTAATCCCTCTCGAACACTAATTCCAGATGTAATCACGCCCGCGAGAGGGAGGCAGCTGCTAACCATTTACAGCTTGGTAGACTGTAGACTGGCATTCAGTCCTTACATTTTCTATTTCTTACTCAATTAACTCCCTTTGCTGCCAAAAATGTAAGGACTGGTGAAAAGCGGATTTCATTTTCCCTAAATTCTGGGAATCGACCTTTTCCTGACGTCAAGCAATAATCACCTGGCAGAGAGAAACAGCTTGTGGTCAGTGCTAATGTTCCATATCTAATTTTATTATCTAAGATCAAATGATACTGAGAAATAAACTCTGGGGTTATGTGTCCTTTCTGTATTTTCCTGAAATATATGAATTGAAACTTCTAAATCGTTTCAATATTTTTTAACAGATGTAAGTTTGTGTGAATAAACAGTGATTATTACTGATTAATAAAATTTGGTGCTGTAAGAAATCTTGTGTCAGTTACAAGAAATTTCAAGTACAATGTACAAAATTATGCAACTACAAGCCATTTTCTTCCGTATGAAATTATATCTAGGTACAATGTATATATATGCTTGGCATAATTGTTAGAAAAAAATCTTTTAGTGCAGTGGAGCCTGTGAGTTCAAATCTCAGAGAATTCAATTTTACTCAAACTGAAATGATCAATATTAATGAAGTTATTTTAATCTTTGAAAATATAACTTCAGAATACAAAGTATCATAATACTTGTACATGTATATTCTTATTGTATTATTGTACGGCTGATGATTTTTAATTATAAAATGAGATCCTGAAAACAATTAATTTCAAATCAAAGAATGAATTGAGATAAAAAAGAATAAATGTGAAAATATATATATATATTACATTGTTTTACATCTAAATAAACACAGAAATCATAGATTTTACTGCTATTCAATAAATATAAAGTCCTGCAGAAATCAACTCTTGATAAACAAAAATCCAATGTAAAAGATTTTCCATCTGTACCTGGAACTGGTGATTAAGATCTTGTTACTCAATGTTTATTTATGACCCTCTAGGCAAATATCTCCCTGGTCAATTAATTGGCAGTCAGCTGTTGTTTCAAGTGAACAAGGGTATTGAATTTCTTTTGCCTGCCGGATTTCACCAGGCTAGATGATCAAGCCCTGTCAGTAGATATGGGCCAGAAAATATTCTGCTGAAATAATGAAAATATACTATCATCTAGCCTAGCGGCGAGGCTAGGTAGACTGAGGCACGTTTGCCCAAGGACACGTACCTTTTCATTGATGAGTCCTAATAAGAGGTGGTCGTACTCGTTATTAAGTGTTATTTTTGTTTTAACCCCACCTCACTTGCTCAAAACTTCCCCCCCGCCCCCGTGTATATAAACATTGAATCTTAATTTGTTAGAGGTGATATATAAATGCAGAAATGGGAAAAAAGGCATACAGCTATAGGAATAATAACCCACTTCTGTGATTACTGAACAAATACATTTTTTATAAATATAGTCTGTTTTCTGAATCATAGTTTACATTTGAATTAATTAGATACTGTACAACGGAATAGGGAGTTGGTTCCCTTTAACAGTAGTTTATTTTTAGATATCGGTATGTTCCCTATATATAATTTTTAGAGAAGTTTCTTCTTTCATAGTTTAATTGCAAAGTCTGAATTAATTTATGTTTCATATTCTTAACTTTTATATAGCAAAAATTATAATATCAAAAGAGTTAAATGAATGGAAGTCATTGTGTAATAGCCAAATTACTGCACATGCGTACAGATAATACTTTCAATATGCTAGAGTCATACCTGTACAATTGACAATAAAATCTTGAATAAATAGTTTTGAAAAACTGTACAAATCATACTTACCTGGTACAGGGAGAACCGTGATCCTCAAGGCGGTTTCCCCAGGAAGAGGCCCTTCCATTGCACTTCGGTTGGGCTGACGACTGCGATAGCCCCAAATGTGGGTTACTCGGGTACGCAATTTATTGGTGTGGGGACTGCGTTCGCGCTATCCCTGGAAATAAACTCATAAATCATGTTATGAAAAGGCTGTCAAATGCTGTGGTTAAATATAATAATGAACATTACTTTTCCCTAGTAAATTTCTCTATCTCATTTTTGGTAACATCTATTTTGCTGGGAACTTCAAAGCCCTTGGAATTTTTTAAATAAGCTGTGATAGAATAATTTATTGATATGATTAAGTCCAAGGAGCACAATTAAAAGTAGCTGTTATTTTACAAAAAAAAAGTCTAACCGGCGGAAATGACCTTTATTTTGTACCAAAAACATTCCTAATTTTGCTTTTTAAATTGTTAAGTACACAATAGTAATAATGCACAGTATTTTTTCAATGATATTGAAAAAAATAAGAAAGGTTTTATGGCAATTCTTTTTCGTGAAGAAACTGCTTGAATATGAATGAAAGACAAGTGTTAACATTGTTTGTAGAGTGAATAGAACATGGTTCTATCATTATCCTATCAGTAAATTAATTTTTCTACATCCGTAAATTTAAAGTGATCATGGAACTTTAATCTTATTACTTGTGTCTTCTTGAAAAATCTATGTATTGATTATTTTACGTACATTTAGCCTATTTTCGACACTATTAAAAATGTCTGCTAGTTGTAAGAAGTGCCCCTTTAAGAACTATAAATAACTCTTCAATATGAAAAAGAAAGTATTGGGGTGGGGGTGAAAGACATACTTGCCAAACAGTTAATCAAGGCTGTCATGATCTTATTACGATTTTTATTAGGATTTGCAGGAACTGATTGCAGAGGACCTGAAAGGACAGGTTAGACTGCAGGATGTTTGACCAACACACGAAGATGGTCTTGTGGGTGGCGCGGTGGTCGAGTCGAATGGTTGACGCTCAGGGACTACCAGTTCGGAGGGCCCTGATTCGAATCCTGGATGGGGCACAATCAAAAACGCTTTTTAGTGTTGTACACCCATCTAGAGATGAACTGGTTACTGGTAAGAAAACCAGAGGTAGTATCACGTGTATTGGTGCTCTATACATAGGGCACGTAAGCCCGGCAGTGAGCATCACGGGGTCTGCATCTGTCTCTCCAACCTGCGCCTAAAATAATAATAACAATAACAATAATTAACGAAGGTGATTCGAGGCCTTAAACATACACATATACAAACATGCAAAATCAAAGCCAAGTGTACAAATACTGTACTAAGAAATAAAATGAATCACAACGATTTTTTTGCAGAGCATGTTTTCGACTTTAAATATACCTATACCAGTATACATTTGAAGTATACAATTACAGAAGTTGAAATGAACACGAACAAGTTAAATGAGTTAATACTGTATGATGATATGTAATTTGTTATGTGTAACAGAGAAGAAAGTTTCGGTATATTGTACGGAAAATATATCAGCTCTTTCTCATTTCGAATTTGAGATTTTGGTACTCCTATAATAGTTTATTAAGCTGAAGTAGTTTTATGCCTCCGAAGGAACTTCGAGGGGCAAATATATTAACCGACTCGTCAGTCCGTCCGTCTCCGTTTCTTTGTCCGGAGCATAACTGCAAACGTATTAAAGGGAATTACTTGAAACTTTATACAGTGATAGAGCACAATGAGAGGAAGTGCAGTGAACAAACACCTTGAACCTCTACCTTGCCTATTGTTTCAATATTTTGGAGGTTTTTTTTTTTTTGGTAATTTTTCTCACAGATCAGTCTTCAGCCTGCTTCAATATGCTATGATTTATTCCAAAGTAAGGACCACACTCTGTGCATATTCGTCACTTACGAGTGACAGCTCTTGTCTTAGTATTCACGATTTGACTTATTAACCGAGTTTTTATCACCGTACATACACATGCAAGTCACGTGAAGATAGAATAAAAATATGACCTTTACATATTTCAATTTTCCAATGATTAGATAATATGACACAGAGACTTGATCAAATGTCCTGATTGGGTCACAAATACTAGTGACGTTTCAGTAGTTTAAACTGTTGTTTTCCTAATACTTGATCTATCGAATGCTTTACCTGTGAGGTTGATATTTTCAACCATCGCAATGGCTGGTGTTGCTGCGGAAAAGGACAGAAACTTTTTACAGTCATTGCTCCCACAAAAATACGACGCAAACTGTATTTAAATATGATTTTTTCGATGTGTTTTTGGTATAAGACGATAAAAACACCGGTCGGTGAAATTGCGGGAAACTTTAAATGAATCACTTTTACGGAATATAAATGTTAATATTATGCAAACTATTGAAATAATGCATTCTATCAGTGAAATATAGTGTGCCGAACTACTATTTTCAGTGTTGCATATTGCATAATTTAGCTTCTGTTTAAATAGTTAGCATTCCTCATATGCGAATTCGCCGTCTGAATGGAGAAACGTGCAGATGATGATCATGATCTACACTGGTTATAAAGGCAGACTGAACTGGTGTCAAATGCAGCAAGCTTTGATCTCCTATTGTAAGTAATGGAGAATTTAATTTGAGTATGACGAGAGGAGAGGTGATGAAAGGAAAGGGATGAGGAGAGGAGTGGAGAGGAGAAGGGAGATGAGAGGGAGCCCTTTGTAGATAGCTCCGTATCCCCCTAGTTTCCCCGTAGCCCCGTGAATTTAGCCTCGAACCAAGAGTTCCCCGCAGCCCTGTGAAGTTAACCCCGTAGCACAATGTTCCCCCACAGCCCCGTGAAGTTCGCCCCGTAGCGCCTAGTTATACGAAGCCCCGTGGCACCTAGTTTCCCCACTGCCTGGTGAGTTAGACCCACACTCCTCAGTTTTCCCAATTAAAGTTGGCCTCGTTTCTCCTAGTTTCCCCACAGCCCCGTGCATCGTATCCCATATTATCCCAGCATCCCAAGTATTTCAGACTCGTGTCGTCTGGTATCCCCGCGACCCGTTGTCACCCCATGTCACATTTGCTACTGCTACTGCCAACTTCTGCCTCTGTCAACTTCACGTTTTTGCTACTGCTACTGCCAACTTCTGCTTCTGCCAACTTCACGGTTTTGTTACTGCTTCTACCAGCTACTGCAACTGCCAACTTCACATTTTGATACTGCTAATGCCAACTCTGCTACTTCCAACTTCACGTTTTTGCTACTGCTACTGTCAATTACTGCTACTACCAACTTCACGTTTTTGCTACTGCTACTGCCAACTTCTGCCTCTGCCAACTTCACGTTTTTGCTACTGCTACTGCCAACTTCTGCCTCTGCCAACATCACGTTTTTGCCACGGCTACTGCCAACTTCTGTCTCTGTCAACTTCACGTTTTTGCTACTTCTACCACCAACTTCTGCTTCTGTCAACTTCACGCTTTTGCTACTGCTACTGCCACCTTCTGTCTCTGCGAACTTCTGCTTCTGTCAATTTCACGTTTTTGCTACTGCTACTGCCAACTTCTGTCTCTGCCAACTTCTGCTTCTGTCAACTTCACGTTTTTGCTACTTCTACAGCCAACTTCTGCTTCTGTCAACTTCACGTTTTTGCTACTGCTACTGCCAACTTCTGTCTCTGCCAACTTCTGCTTCTGTCAACTTCACGTTTTTGCTACTTCTACAGCCAACTTCTGCTTCTGTCAACATCACGCTTTTGCTACTGCTACTGCCAACTTCTGTCTCTGCCAACTTCTGCTTCTGTCAACTTCAGGTTTTTGCTACTTCTACAGACAACTTCTGCTTCTGTCAACTTCACGTTTTTGCTACTGCTACTGCCAACTTCTGCCTCTGCCAACTTCACGTTTTTGCTACTGCTACTGCCAACTTCTGCCTCTGCCAACATCACGTTTTTGCCACGGCTACTGCCAACTTCTGTCTCTGTCAACTTCACGTTTTTGCTACTTCTACCACCAACTTCTGCTTCTGTCAACTTCACGCTTTTGCTACTGCTACTGCCACCTTCTGTCTCTGCGAACTTCTGCTTCTGTCAATTTCACGTTTTTGCTACTGCTAATGCCAACTTCTGTCTCTGCCAACTTCTGCTTCTGTCAACTTCACGTTTTTGCTACTTCTACAGCCAACTTCTGCTTCTAACTTCACGTTTTTGCTACTGCTACTGCCAACTTCTGTCCCTGCCAACTTCTGCTTCTGTCAATTTCACGTTTTTGCTACTTCTACAGCCAACTTCTGCTTCTGTCAACTTCACGCTTTTGCTACTGCTACTGCCAACTTCTGTCTCTGCCAACTTCTGCTTCTGTCAACTTCACGTTTTTGCTACTTCTACAGACAACTTCTGCTTCTGTCAACTTCACGTTTTTGCTACTGCTGCTGCCAACATCTGTCTCTGCCAACATCTGCTTCTGCCAACTTCACGTTTTTGCTACTTCTACAGCCAACTTCTGCTTCTGCCAACTTCACGTTTTTGCTACTGCCAACTTCTGTCTCTGCCAACTTCTGCTTCTGTCAACTTCACGTTTTTGCTACTGTTACTGTCAGCTATTGCTACCGCCAATTTCACGTTTTTGCTACTGCTACTGTGTACTTCTGCTTCTGCCAGCTACTGCCAACTTCAAGTTTTTGCTACTACTAATGCCAACTTAACGTTTTTGCTACAGCCAACTTCTACAACTTCCAATTTCACGTTTTTTTTTACTGATACTGCTAACTACTTCTACTGCCACCTCCGCGTTTTTGCCACTATTACTGCTACTGCCAACTACTGCTTTTGCCAACTTCCTACCGATTATACATGTTGAGGTTTTTGTCTATTTTCTGTCTGCCTGTCTCAGTTACTTCCATTTATTATGAAACTCTAGCGCAAACTGATCTATACTGAACAAAATAAGTAACTTCCGCTGTGTTTAAGTGCAGATGTACGTAAATATGAAAAGAAGGGTTAAATTATTTTTATATGTATTCTAAGAGTATTTCAATTTGAATTTGTGTGTAAATTTTTATCGCTCTACGTTCACGGAAAACTGATAAAATGTTTGATTAAAGGTGGTGGGGGTCATAGACCAAAATCACACATTAATACCGGGTATGGCCACCTTGATCATTGAGAACCGCTTGGCATCGTTGGCGCATAGAACCGACAAGTGTGTTCATTTCGGCCTGTGGAATGTTGTTCCACTCCTGGATTAAGGCTTGTTTAAGTTCATTGATGTTCGAAGGTGGAATAGGGCGACGTCTAACATGCTTGTCTAAATTATCCCACAGGTGTTCGAACCTTGCCATCAATTCGATGAATGCAAAATCTCGACTTGTCGGAGAAGAGAACGCTATTCCATTGTTGCCTTATCCAGCAATGGTGTGTACGTCGCGTCAATACACAGTCAACGTAAAGACGACGTCCACGAAGACCACCCCCGCGCAGACGATTGCGTACATTTTGGGCAGATATTCGGTTGTTATGTGTACCAGGGGGTGTTAGCAGCAGTAGCAGTGGCAGTTTGAAAACGATTGCGTAGGTGTGTGTTCATCATATAGCGGTCTTGACCGGGCGTTGAGACCCGTGGACGTCCACTACGTGGTAAATCTTCCGTACGCCCTGTTGCTTGAAAACTTTGCCTAAGGTTTCGATTAGCACGACTTGAGCTGCCAACAACCCCAGCAACCTCATTCGTCGCCATACCGGCATTAAGCATGCCGATGGCACGTTCACGTAAAATCAGTGGAGTTCTAAGCATGTCAAAAAGAAAGAAAACTTAATAAAATTTTTATTTTTTCAACGTCTTTATCTTATTGACAACAAACTATAAAATCTGACTAAAAGGTTTAATTCTATAAACACGGATTATACTGGTCCGTGCATGCACGAGAAAATCTATTTTAACTTTTTCTTTTTGTGTAATACGTACAATCCAATTATAATTGGTTTTATGTGACACAGAATCGTTCGCCCGAACATGTGTAGGGCATTGGATGTGTTGATTTATTTTTATAACATTAAAAATATATGCATAGAAATTGGAAGTTTCTTTTTTTGTTCAGTATATATCATGTTGATTGTTAAAGTGTATAAAAACTCTTTGACTTGTTTACCTTGATTAGAAGTAAATGTAAAATATATCAATCTGATCCCCAGTCCAGTAATTTGTTGTTGCATTGGCTGAGACGGCCTAATCCCGTCTCCACAAATATAATCAGTACCACTCGGTTTTTTTCTGCGGGAAAGTGTGCGGGACGAGGGGGCGGGGGAAAGATCGCTTGTGGAATACCGTTATCGTAAGCAGGGCCTATATAGTTCGTATAACATTCTGTTATTTAGATATTTATAAAAACAATCTGCAAATAGAAAGTTTAGGTACAAACAAAAGATTGACACCCTTGATTCAGCTCGGTCATTTATAAGCTAGATATACCCAGAGTACGAAAAAAGGGGTTGTATGCATAACTAATGTACCATGTAGATCTCTTAGCTATCTTAATCTTACAGCAGAGGAAGCATGGCAAGATGTAGAATGCTTCAGAATGTCGGTCTGAGGAGACGCAGGGCGTATGTTGCAAGTAAATAAATAAATCAAAGTGACAGTATTTAACTGTGTAAGTGGAGCATACAAGTAGCAGTTCTGTATATAGGTGTAAATAAATTATTCGGTGAAAATGTTTGGTGAAGGGGTTTGGATAGAAAGACTTTACTTATTCACACGATTGTTCAACTCTATAAACAGGTGGTATCAACAACAAAAACATGGTCAAATGTGCGTCAAAGGGTAGATCATAATATCAAGCAGTTCAAGTGAAAAGGCGATAGGCCTAAACCGGAAACACATTTTTAGCTCGACTATTCGAAGAATAAGGAGGCTATTGCACTCGCCCCGGCGTCGTGTCGGCGTCGGCGTCTGCGTTGGTTAAAGTTTTTTATAAAGTCAAATATCTTGAATATTATCAAAGGTATTGACTTGAAACTCAAAATATATCTTTACCATCAATATCTACACCTGAGGAAGCAATCCCCTTAACTCTGATTTTTGACAGATTTATGCCCCTTTCTAACTTTTCAGTTTTAGTCAGAGATTTTTATAAACTCTAATATCTTGAATACTATCGAAAATATTGACTTGAAACTTAAAATGTATGTTTACTATCAACATCTTCACCACTGTTTTTGATTTTTGACATAGTTATACCCCTTTTTAATTTTTTCACAGTTTTTACCAGACTGAAATAATCGAAATGGCTTATTTTTGAAATGTCATAAGATAAGCAGTTATGCTTTTTTAATTTTATGCATATCAATTTTGAAATGTTACAAAGTTATTCATGATCAAGTATACAAAGTCATGTATTTCTTTGAAATTATCCCCCCTCTCCACCTCCTCCCTCCAGTTGGCTTACAGAATCCAGGGTAAGGCTTTGAACGTAATGTACATTTACAGAGGTCTTTCAACAAGTTTCATATCTTTGACCTTAATTTAATTCTTATAGACAAATACACAATACACCAGTCCTGTTCTTAGACAACAAAACCCATATTACTGACAAGCTTTCGAATAGTCGAGCGTGCTGTCATGAGACAGCTCTTGTTATTTTGTATTGTCACCGCAAGGGGAACTAATCGCTGTGATAGAACCATTTTAGGTTTTATTCCAGAAATCCCTTGATGAAGAATCACTGCAATCCCAGTGGAAGTCAGCAAATGCTGCTCCCATCTGCAAAGAATGCGAGAGGTCAATAATCGTCAACATAGGCCCATCTCACTAATACGTGTTCTATGTAATGTACTTGAACATATAGTGTCCTTCTCTATAGTGAAACACTTTACATACAATAGCATCCTCTACCACATGAAGCATAGGATTAGAGAAAAAAGATCCTGCGTGACCCAACTTGTAATTTTAATGAATGGCTTGGTCACCACAGACTCCAATCAGTTGTCATAAATGGCACAGTTCAGATGCCTTCCCTGTCTCCTCCTGTGTTCCAAAGGGGTCTGTACTAGGACTCCTGCTCTTCGGATCTTAGCATACATAAATGACCTTCCACATAATCAGTTCCAAAGTTCGCATCTTTGCTGATGATACTGCAGTTTATCTAGCCTTGTCGTCAGCAAACAAATCGGCCACCCTCCAAAATGACCTCAAAGGGTTAGAAGAGTGGGAGTTGGAGTTGGACATGGAATTCAACCCCTCCGAATGTTAAGTAATCCACATCACTAGGGGGAAACATCCTATTCCCGCCCAGTATTATATTCATGGAGTCCTACTTGAGTATGTTACCCCGGCTAAATACATTGGGGGGATATCTCAAATAATATGTCGTGGGACGACCACATAAATAGGTCAACATTGAAAGCTAACCAAACATTACGGTTTCTACGTAGAAAATTCAAGTTCAAATCCGAACTCACAAAGTTCATTGCTTACCAGACCCTAGTGAGACCCCAGCTGGAATGTGGCTCCGAGATATGGTCACCCCATACCCAAACCCTCATAGACCAGATTGAGGGTGTCCAGAGAAGATCAGCTCGATGGATAAAGTCCGATGTTGGCCAAATATCCAATGTCACCAACATGCTCCATTTCCTTAACCTACACAGACTAGATCTTAGGCGTATTGACAACAGATAATCTCTTTTGTATAAAATCCAAAACGAACAGTTCGCTGTCCCAATTGAAAGCTTCCAGTTCCCTTATCCCGCAGCACCACGTCACTTTCATTCCTCAAGTTAAAAGTAAGTCACAGCAACCACTGATTATTATAAGTACTCCTCCTTCCCCAGAACTTTATACCACTGGAACCATCTTCAGTATTAGTCTTTGTGGCTGACGCGCCAAATGTCTACGTCTCGCGAGGGGTTTGACACCAAAGGAAGAGGGGGTAGATTTAGTGGTATATGACCTTTCAAAGATTAATCTCATACCGACTTTGTAACCGAACACACCGGTACAGTAGTCGCAATCAACGTGAAGAGTAGAGAGCGGGAATAAAGTAGTGACCGTTTGACACGGGATATCATTATTTGGGTGAGAACTCTCTTCATTATGTATGTCAATAACAATTTTGTCAAATTTAAACGATGATAGCACATTGATATTTCTTTTGCCAGTTTTAAAGTTATTTAGTTTTTACGATTCTGATGCAGAGTTGCGTCATCAACATGTAGGTAACACATGTGTTACTCTATTCACAATTGTGTGCCATAGCAATGAGGCTGATTCTACATCTGCCAAACATTTTTATCTCGGGTCATCAATTTGTTATTTTTTGACGGCAGTCCCTAGTGTTTTCCATGTTATTCCAGTTGATTGTGATACAATTTAAATTAATTCCATGTATGGCAACTGTGGGGCAATTCGACTAACTTAAGAATTCGACCAGTCAAACATTTCCCAATTAGACAGTGGATACCTCATATAACAAGAATCAAGCAGAATTTTTGTATTTGAAGAGCATGTGCCCCTATGGTTCTTACCACTGATAGGTCACATTACCATTGTAGGAATAATGCTAACTATTGTGCTATTAAACTAGGATATATTTTGGAGTGAAAGAAACCCAAATCCGCAATTTTTGTAACTCTCGATAAATATCCCAACCTGGGTTTTCTCCCAGTTTAATAAAGCGAAATAAAGTAACTCGCTGATTTTTGTTGGTCACACATGGATGCACCAGATATGCAAACAAGAAAACCTGTCGGATTTGCCATTGATCATGTTGATCACGTGACACACCACTGACTAGAATGCCGCCATTTTCTTAAAATCTTGGTACAATGGAATAAAAACGTTTTGAGCATACAATCAGTACAAATTACTTCACTTGAATTGTGAAGTTAAACGGCGTTCGCTAGACCTGAGCTCCCGGGTTTTGACCCGTGAAAATTTCGAAATACCCGTATTTGACCCGCAATAAAAATGCCCGACTAGTCATATTTGACCCGTAGGAATTTTCATTCATGCGTCGATTTCTTAGCGTACGTGTCAATCAACTTGTTAATTCCAAACACTCGGGCCGTTGCAACCGTTGACGCGTCAGAAAGTGAGAACGGAGGTGGAGATTGTATTTTAATCTACATGCTTTCAGTCAATCAGCGACGATCACGCACGTGCCCATTGCCTCAGCTTTGATAATTAAGTAGTGAACGGATGGTTGGATTTAAATGACAAACAATAAACACATGTTCGGCGTCGATTATTATGTGTAAAAGGTGTTGTTAACACGTGGCATATGAATGATGCAATCAAAAGAGATGGTGACTCTGGTATTAGATAATGGGTCTAGACGAGTAATATATTCCAGTGTGTGATTCGTCGTGAGTTAAAATTAATTATAAGAGCGTATTTATATTAAAGTGACATTATGCTCATCTTACTGCACATAGTGTATTTTTGATGACAGTTTTATAAAAGCAATTTTCGGTAGCTGTGCATTTAAATGTGTTAAACTAATGATAATGCCGCATTAATATTTGAAGTTTGTGCTTTAGAAATTAAATAAATGGACTAATAAATAATAATTCCTTCCTTGGCAGTAATCTCCCTTGTGTAATTAATGTTGCTCGGCAGTGGAAGGAAAACAACTCAGACATGCATTTATTTATTTCTTAAATTGACTCTCCCAGTCAAAATAGGAAAAGTAATATTTGGAAAGTTATTATTTCGTACTGGTAGCAGGAAAAGTTTGTTGTATTGGGTCAAAAGTTATTATTTCCTCTACCCTTTTCACACACACCTATTTCAGCTGGAATTTTACTTTAAAGGTGGTCAATTACTTTTAAGCAACATTTTATGACAATTTTTACTTTTTGTATATTCTGTTAGAGATTAATTTAATGAACAAAAAGACCCATTACATTTAGTTAGATCCCTATCAGAAATTTACATTTTATTAACTTTTATGAAATTTTGTTATTACTCCCCTTTAATATAAAGTATTTAAAACATTGAGTATTTCTTTTTTATTTCAATATAATTTCTACTTTTACATTTGAATTCAATAGATTTACAAATATCTTAACATTCTAAACCAAAATGCAAGTTTTAAACCTATGTGTAGCTTCTGAATTGATTTATTTCCAACCTATCTTAGGTGCGCACCCCAAGATAGGTAAAGGGAGGTAATAATATCTTTTCAAACTTGAATTTCTAATGAATTCCATCTAAATATATAATATTTAATGCAAATATTTCACAAATATAATACAATAGGTCTTATATTTATATCTTTCCTTAGGCAAAGTATGTGTATCAAATTTTTACTTATGATAAAATAACTCTAACTTGGTTGGGCAACCAGGATAGGGAAATCAAATTTTAAAAATACCTCCAGTGAAAATCTTACTTGAATTAAGCGCTAAGTGAACATAAATAAGTGTAAATGATCAGATGTTAAAGTTTCAAACAAATCTGTTACATGGCCAAATTCCAATTATAAACCTTTAAAAAAATGTGCATAATGTCACTTTAACTTTCATGTTAAAAGTTTAACTTGCAAATTGTTATAGACGTAATTTTCACTTCTAACTTCTGAGAGCCTTACTTTTCCATCCTGCATGAAAAACTTTATATAGAAAGATAAATAAATTAATAATCTTAATAAATTTGTGTCAAATAACCTTCAGTATTTGTTAATTCCAATGAAATCGCGGGAAAAAAGACGAAAATCGCGGACATGCGAGGTGGTGAAAGTATGCGACAAACGTGACATTTGAGACTGGGAAAGGGATCAGCAGCTAGATCTATCTAATTGAAGAATTTTTCGAAAACATAACGGTAGAGCTTCAGAACACAAAAAAAATATGATGTACAAGACTGGAAACCCTATGACCCATGGTTCGACCCTTCAAAATGTCACCTTGACTCTTGAAAATTTGATTTTGACCCTTGAAAATTTAGGCTGAAGAGTCAATGACCCTTGAGTTTCAAAGCCTACCGGACGCCCTGTTTAAATCTTCCCGATATACCGTAGTATACATAACTAGTATACGGTTTGATATTGTTTTCGGTACCTGAATATAATTGCTCGTTGAAAGGTATTTTAGCATGTTTTTCTGATGTTTTAAGAAACATGGAAGAATTATTTTCGTCTGGTAATCAGAAGATGACTGCTATCACATGACTCCCCACGTGACTTTGTTGACAACATAGGTCAAGGTTGCGGGTACACTCTAATGAAAAATAGATATTTTAGTGAATATGTAACAATTTGACTCTTGATTTCTGTGAGTCAACTTCAAGTAACTCATACAATAGAATTTGATCAAAACTTCCTTCCTAGATTATAGAGGCAGTGTAATGGAAAAATTAAAAAGCCACCAACAATTCCTTGCCATCGGCTTTCCCTTGCTTGCCAGTAGCCTCTAATTACACTAATCTTGATGTAATCCTTTGAAGTAGAGATTTTTGTATAATGACAATGAATTGGCCAACTTTCCTCAAAGTGACTCAAACATACAGAAGACTGAAATAATGGACGAATAACATAAAAAACAGAAAATGTATGGAATAAAATTAATAATAATGAAAAAGAGTATTCAGGTGTCCATAGTTTTATGTAAAAATTATTACAAAGTTTCCAAATAACAAATTTACTAGCAATTTAAACCTTGGTAAGTAGTGCAACCCTTTAGGCATATATTTGGTTAATAAAAAGGCAAGACTTTTCATTTTTTCCCTTTCAGAGTTTCAAAGATTGCTTACTTCTAAAGATGGGTCTGTGCAAGAGAACATCAAAATCCGAGGAAATCACTGAGGTGAATTTGGAAGGCGATGGCAGCGGCGTCAAAATGAAGAAACAGATAAGCCTGTTTCAAGGGGTTGCTATTATTGTCGGCATAATCATAGGCTCTGGGATTTTTGTATCCCCCGTGGGTATTCTTCAGAATGTTCGCTCTGTTGGAATGTCTTTTGTACTGTGGATAGTTTGTGGAATATACAATGCTCTTGGTGCAGTATGTTACGCTGAGCTTGGAACTAGTATACCTGAGTCTGGTGGAGAGTATGTGTACATTCGTCGAGCGTTTGGAGATATGGCATCATTTGTGTGCCTGTGGATTGATTTCCTACTCATTTGCCCTGTTGGTATTGCTGCAATGGGACTGATGTTTTCTGTGTACCTTCTCAAGCCTATATATCCAGACTGTGATATTCCAGAGACTCCACAGAGATTGCTGGCGGCACTCATTACAAGTAAGTATACATAAAATTGTACCGATCTAGGAATCAAATCAGTTTTGGCAATAATTTTAAGGGAAAAAACAGTAATGGTGTCATATGAGGAAGCTTTAAAAATCTTCTCAAAAACTTGATAGCACAGAACTTAGATATTTGACACATAGCATTTTCTAGGGACTTCTAGCAAGATTGTTCAAATTGACCATGCCTTTGGGTTTACTTGGTTTTACATCTGTTCAAAGGTTACTGTTGGAAAAACTTAAAGAAATCATCTCTGGAACCACAATGCCTAGCTTTTAATAGATATTTGGCATATATAAATGTAGCATTATCTAATGGTTCTCTACCAAGATTGTTCAAATCATGACCCTTTGATCAAAATAGACCCTGCCAAGGGGCTCAGTTGATTTTACAAATTGTGATATAAATGGGGAAGTCTTTTAAAATTTTCATAGCTCAGAGCTTAGATATTGGCATTTAGCATTGCCTAGTTGTCCCACATACTGAGATTTCTTAAATCATACCACTTGCCAAGCTGGGGTCACTTGACATACTTTCTTCTTAGTTTTTACAGCTACCCTTTTCTGTAGTTTTAGTTTGTTTTCTGTGAAGGTGTTTTTGACTGTGTAATCACAAGTATGTTTTCTGTGAAGGTGTTTTTGACTGTGTAATCGCAAGTGGTAGCCAGGTAAGCAATATATGACCATCATGGCCCTCTTGTTATGGCAATTTGCCATTCCTCTTTAACTCTGGCTATTAGCAGTTTATAGTGATAGTTCATAGCAAGGGTGTCAGTTTGTGAAAGTAAAATTCTGAGGAACAATATACAGGGCTTTTAGGGACTTCCGATTTCAGTCCTTGCGTTTCTGTTCTAGGTAAGACTCTGTAAGAGTTCTACATAGTAACTCTACTAATAAACTTTTAACACATATAATCAGAATCTGAGATCTTATTGAAAGTCCAGAAGAGTTGAACAGTATTTATTGAGGGAATCATCAAAATTCTCAATTTTTGTATTTTTATTACAGTTTGAAGAAAATTCGAATCAGATCTACATCCATTTTATCTGCCTTTCATAAATGGAAAGAAATTGAAAATCACTCTCAATTTTCTCTAGAATGTAGTGCCACTGTTGAAGAAATATAAAACCAGTTCTAGACTGACTTAGGTGTTCTCCTGCATGTAAACTTATCAAAATTTATTTCTGCTCCAGTGCAAACTTACGTTTTGTAATTATAATTTAGTATAGTATCAATAATAAAATTAAGAACATTGTTACATTTGCAACATGACCAGTCTGTTTTTAACTGGGAAAAACATTCCATTAATTAGTACAGGTAACCTTATCAAAGCCTACATGTGTTTATGACTAAACTGTGTTGGCAGGGTCAAGGTTATTCCTGTTTTGATTGTTATCATTATTTGCATACTTTACACATGTAATATGTTGCAACATAATCACCATATGTATTGGATAAGGTTCCAGATGTCAGCCAGACTGGGAAATAAACAAAAAAACACAGACTTCCAAAACAATAAAATCCTGTACTTCTCTATCAAGTTTGTTCTGGTTTAGAGACAAGGATTGCTGTAAGTAATTCAGAAAATCGGTTAGGCACAAATACTTTCAAAATCATAAACTGCGACTGATATTTTAATTTGTAAACATAGCAAAAAGTTCAATAGTTTATTGAAAGACATATCAAGCCAATAAATCTTTAAAGTCAGTTCTATATTGTAAGATATATTCTGTTGTTTTCCTTACAACGAAAAACACAAAACATACATATAGAGGTCATTTATATAATGAAATAACCTTTTAACTATAATATATTACTATATATACTATAATCCAGGTTTTACATTGCACATGTTGACCTTGGGTCTTAATATGATATTAAGACGCAGTGCTCTAAATATTTAGACGTAAATAAATAGTAATGCTATTAGATTGTCCTTGGGCTATATTGGTTTCCAAGTAGTTTCCGGACCGAAATCGCACATTTTCGCCTGTATCATGCGAACAAAATATTGTAGAAACCTGAAATTTTCTAACAATAAAGCTAGGTTCTTTGTTGACATCCTACTGTTTTCGATGGTATACTTTCGCCCGTAACATGCATAAGAAAGAGGCCTAAAAGGGGGCACTTAATTCCATTTGTATCCCAGTCTGTCCAAGTAGTTTTCCGGACCTTTTCTGTATGCGTACCATTCCACATAACAGAGCTATTTAATTCAAGTTTTACAAATTTAAATTAAAGTGACATTATGCTCATCTTACTGCACATAGTGTATTTTTGGTGACAGTTTTATAAAAGCAATTTTCGGTAGCTGTGCATTTAAATGTGTTAAACTAATGATAATGTAACAGAGTCATGAAATTGATAATGTTGATAATTAGTTTGTTATATATCTTCAAAGAGTATCTAGCAGCTTGTAATGAAATGTATTAATAGGATGGTCAGTATGGTCAATTGCTTTCAGTATGGCCATTGAAAATTATATTAGATAAGTGTAATGGTATATGACACCTTGAAAGTCTGCAAATAGAGGCTGACCACTGAGTAACATGCAGGTGTGAGTTCTTTTGATTTTAGTTAGAAAACTGATCTGATGATAATTAATTTGTATCTTGTGATTGGATAAAATGACCAGCACAGAGTGAAGTAGGTTTGGCTTAAAAGTCATTAAAAATGTTTTGGAATTGTAGAGGGAGTTGGTTAGAATAAGTTAGTTAAGATGTTAAGTTTATTACTGTAAGTGTTCATTTTTGGCTACCTCTATTCAAGACATAGGAGACTATTGCACTCGCTGGCAGTTTACTGTGGTAAAAAAGTTTTTAATGAAGTCAAATATCTTGAATACTATCAAGAGGTATTGACTTGAAACTCAAAATATATCTTTACCATCAACATCTACACCTGAGGAAACAATCCCCCATAACTCTGTTTTGATTTTTGACAGATTTATGCCCCTTTTTAACTTAGAATTTTGGTTAAAGTTTTTTATAAATTCAAATATCTTGCATATTATCAAAGGTATTGACTTGAAACTCAAAATATATCTTTACCATCAACATCTACACCTGAGGAAACAATCCTCATAACTCTGTTTTGATTTTTGACAGATTTATGCCCCTTTTTAACTTAGAATTTTTGGTTAAAGTTTTTAATAAAGTCAAATATCCTGAATACTATCAAAGGTATTGACTTGAAACTCAAACTGTTTGTTTACCATCAACATCTACACCTGATGAAACAATCCCCATAACTATGTTTTGATTTTTGACAGATTTATGCCCCTTTTTAACTTAGAATTTTTGGTTAAAGTTTTTTATAAATTCAAATATCTTTCAAATTATCAAAGGTATTGACTTGAAACTCAAAATATATCTTTACCATCAGCATCTACACCTGAGGAAACAATCCTCATAACTCCGTTTTGATTTTTGACAGATTTATGCCCCTTTTTAACTTAGATTTTTTGTTAAAGATTTTTATAAATTCAAATATCTTGAATACTATCAAAGGTATTGACTTAAAACTCAAAGTATGTGTCTACAATCAACATCTACACCTGAGGAAACAATCCCCATAACTCTGTTTTGATTTTTGACAGATTTATGCCCCTTGCCTTTAACTTAGAATATTTGGTAAAAGATTTTATAAAGTCAAATGTTTTGAATACTATCAAAGGTATTGACTTGAAACTCAAAGTATGTGTCTACCATCAACATCTACATCTGAGGAAACAATCCCCATAACTCTGTTTTGATTTTTGACAGATTTATACCCCTTTTTAACTTAGAATTTTTGGTTAAAGTTTTTTATAAATTCAAATATCTTGCATATTATCAAAGGTATTGACTTGAAACTCAAAATATATCTTTACCATCAACATCTACACCTGAGGAAACAATCCTCATAACTCTGTTTTGATTTTTGACAGATTTATGCCCCTTTTTAACTTAGAATTTTTGGTTAAAGTTTTTAATAAAGTCAAATATCCTGAATAAAGTCAAATATCCTGAATACTATCAAAGGTATTGACTTGAAACTCAAACTGTTTGTTTACCATCAACATCTACACCTGAGGAAACAATCCCCATAACTTTGTTTTGATTTTTGACAGATTTATGCCCTTTTTAACTTAGAATTTTTGGTTAAAGTTTTTTATAAATTCAAATATCTTTCAAATTATCAAAGGTATTGACTTGAAACTCAAAATATATCTTTACCATCAGCATCTACACCTGAGGAAACAATCCTCATAACTCCGTTTTGTTTTTTGACAGATTTGAAATGGCCCTTTTTAACTTAGATTTTTTTGTTAAAGATTTTTATAAATTCAAATATCTTGAATACTATCAAAGGTATTGACTTGAAATCTCAAAGTATGTGTCTACAATCAACATCTACCCTTGAGGAAACAATCCCCATAACTCTGTTTTGATTTTTGACAGGATTATGCCCCTTTTAACTTAGAATATTTGGTAAAAGATTTTATAAAGTCAAATGTTTTGAATACTATCAAAGGTATTGACTTGAAACTCAAAGTATGTGTCTACCATCAACATCTACATCTGAGGAAACAACTCCATGACTCTGTTTTGATTTTTGACAGATTTATACCCCTTTTACACTTTAATTTTTTTTTATGGACCTTAAAATGTATGTTTACTGTCAACATCTTCACCAATGTTTTTGATTTTTGACATTTAATGCCCCTTTTAACTTAGAATTTTGTCACAGTTTTTACCAGACTAACATGGAAATACTGTAATGGGTTTATTTTGTCATGTGACAGCTCTTGTTAATAAAACAATTTGATTGGCAAATTACATACCTAAAAGGTAACTGATAAAATAAATTAATAATACAATCTTATATAAAGGTTTTAAAATGTATGTATAACTAAAATCCCTTTCCTACATTATCTGTACATAATGTAAGGGAGTTATACAGTAGCTGAATATGATAAACAGAAGCTAGTCTACCAGTGACCAGTCATGTGAAGTGACCCCTGCTGTCATTCCCTGTGAATTTGCATGGCTGACTGGACCCCTGTGGTGCATACCCCACATTCCTGATTAAGTGTCTTTAAAGATGAAAAAGTTGAATGCTTTCTTTTAACCTCTTAAAAAAAGCACATAAATTGAAAAAAACCCGAGTGCAGTTAAGAATTTTATTTCTAAATACTGCAGCTTGACATTTTTGTTTAATAAGCACAGTCTTTCCTTTTTGCTGGTGTGTAAGCCCAATGGTGAGATGCTGGGCACACCATGCCTGGGGCATATTGAAATTTTTTACCAACTCAGTATCCCTGGTCATTTTAGAGGCAGATCTATAAACATGTCATAAATCCTTGCATGGCAGAATGACAGCAGCTTTACATAGCAACAAAACATCTTCTCTTGATTGATGGTTACCTGTTACCAAAACAAGACAACTTGCATGTGTTAAATTTCAGTGTAAACATGGTAAAGAATGCAATTTGGACTGTTTTATTAGATGATAATGTTGTACTTTAAATTCTAGAAGAAAGTTAAAATCTGTAAAACCACATTTATGTATTGCATCTGGTTTTGAAATAAAATCTGAATTGACGAATCATCCTTATAGCTGTACTATAACAGGACTTGATTTTTTTTTTAAGGACTCGAAAAATTCATATTCAAGAGATCGTCCTGACTAGTTTATTAAATGAATCTCCTTGACCCATAGGCCGTGTTGGCTATGAGGGATATTCCTTGCATTGAGGGCTCTTGCAAATTGGCAAGGAATTTATTTTGATTTAAGTGATATGGAATATTAGGAATTTCTTAAAACTTCTACTATGAAACCACGAGTTTCAGATGAATTTGGCATGTAGCATTGTCTAGGGTAATTGTTAAATTATGGTCACAGTTGACCCGTGAGGGGGTGGTCATCAGCTAATGAGATTTTCCTGAAACCACAAGGCCTGAGAAAATTACTGCAGATATCGGATATTCCCATCTGATGGTATCAACTATTATGTAGAAACTTTTTTCGCCTCTTGCATAATATTTCAATACTTATATGTTGCATTTTATAAAAGCAATCTACTTTAAAATGTTTTTGAATATGACGTACATTTTTATGACATTTAGATCAGATGGAAATATCCATCACCTGGGGGTAAGATGAGTTTCCAGACGGAAAACTCAGCTATCCCCTCTGGCAAAACCTATAATTGATGTTAGAAACAGTGAATTTCAGTTATGTCATACACATTAATGTTATGATATATACTGTATTCTGTTTAATACATGTAAATAAAATACATGAGCAGTAAAAACAGTCAGAAAAATGTTTGATCCTACTGTATAATGATAAAACTGGTATGATGTAAAAGCATTTTAGAATCTCATACAGAGTAAGTGCTCTGCATGTGAACAGTGAACACCCCAGGTGTCTCCGGGTTTTAGGCTGGTAGCAACCATATTTCATTCTTTTTCACAGACAGGAGCAATCCTGTTTTCACTTTGAAGAGTTCACTAGATATATTCCTTTATTTCAGCGCTGCTTATTGCTGTAAACTGTATCAACGTGAAATGGGCAACCAAGGTTCAAGTTGTTATTACTATAAGCAAGCTTGTTGCCTTGGCAACTGTCATAGTGATCGGATTCTACTTCATTGGGAAAGGTAAAATATTAGACCCCAACTTCAAAACCCTCTAGAAACTGGCCAGCATGAATTATTTTTGTTTAATAACAGTTTTGTAAGGTATATAGTGTGAAGACTATTCAAACCTAGGTTGAATGTCTAAAGCTCGTAGGTTTGAAGCTCGGCTATTCCTAAACCTATTTCAGTTCAGTTCATGAAGCCCAATTTCATTTCAGCAGAAAGAAGATGAAATACTTTTTGACAGCTGTCTTCCTGGAAAAAATCAGTACATGAGAAATTTGGTACATTTTAGTAGACCTTGTCTAAGTTTGAACATACATGTACATGAACCTTACATAATGATTTTCGTCATCAAGATTCTGAAAAATAATGCATGTACTTTTTATAATTGCCAGTTGATTTTGTATTACAGAATAATAATGATAATTATAATAATTAGAATTACATGTATTTCATACATATAGGTGAAACAGAGAGTTTTCAAAATAGTTTTGAAGATAGTGACACCAGTGCTGGAGCTATAGCCCTTGCGTTTTACTCTGGGTTTTGGGCTTACAGTGGATGGTAAGTGACTCTTAGTCTTGTAGTGCAAAATCACCTTTTTTGGGAGTAAAAACAATTTAATACTGAATTAATGTATTTTTTTCAAACAAATATTTCACATGTACTAGATTGTGTCATGATGATAATTTGTTTTTGCTAAGTCAGTGAACAGGTTTAATATAATGTATGCCGAAACACATGTTGTAACACACTAGTAATAACTATGGTAACATGAAATGGACTTTAATACTTTATTAAATGATGGTGCTAGATTGTTTAATTAAAGGTATTTTATGTCTGTAATTTTGCAGGAGTTACCTGAACTTCCTTGTTGATGAGCTTGTCAATCCAGTCAGGTAAATCATTGCAGTCATATGGTGTTGGATTGACTTTAAGGCTTTACAGTTTATTGACTTATATGAGACAGACGACAATATGTTAATAAAGTACCGTGCTATTTGAAGCATGGCATACCCTTAATTTATGTCTTTTCATATTTATTTATTTATTTATCTTGGGTGAGAATTTTGTTTATAATTCTTAATATACACATTTGACTTTATCACAAAAAGAGTGGACAAGACGTGTGCCAATATTTAGAATGGTGGCTCCTTGTTCCATAAAATTCACCTGAAAAGGCAGTGTGTTTGTTACTTATGATGATACAAGACAGATTATTTATGATAACACCATGTTTTAATACTTGGTAAACTTTTCATACGTAGCAAAGCCTGGTTGATGTTTTGCATGCCAGTAATAAAATTTACTTCTGTATAGTTAGGTTTTAAACTTGCAACCCTTAGGGGAAAATCAGTTTTAATTAAAAATTGCTTGAAGTTCTTTTCATCTGTTAAGTCTAACTATAATAAAAATTAAATGAATGTTTAATGCCTAAAACAAATGAGATGTGGGATTATCTAAGAAGTGCAAGATTGGCTAAGAATTAAATAGGAAGATGCATTTATTTGTTTAGGGTTAGATGAAACAGTTTTGGGACATGATATTTCATTTTCTTTTGCCATTTTATTGAATGTTCCAACGTTCTCTTTGCAGAAACCTTCCCTTGGCTATATTCATTTCAATGACCTTGGTTATTATTGTTTACTTATTGGCAAATGTTGCATATCTCGGAGTCCTGTCACCATTACAGATGTTGTCTTCCCCTGCTGTTGCTGTGGTAAGTAAATGCAAAAGTTTCCCAGTCATACACAAGTTAGTGGATGTATTGGTTTATGGTGGTTCATTGTTCCAGAACCATTGTTGGGGTATAGAGCTCTGCATATTCCCCAACTTGTCTTAAAGAGAACTGATGAAGCGAGACAGGAATATTTACTCTACACAATGCTCAGGATTAACTTAACAGCATGATATACATGTGCAACATTAGGATCAATGAAAAATGACCAATAGGGTCTTAATTTACACAGATATTATATCAACCTTCAAGCGTTTAATGGTTGAAAAAACCAAGCTTTACATGCTGCACTACTTAACATAGTGGGGCATTAAAGTAAGACAACTGGCCTAGTAATCTAGCTTTGTAGATTCTCCACATAACAGGATTTAATTACAGTCTGGTGACTATGGAACAGTCTGTCATGGGCAAGCTCAATGACTTTATGGGAGATTTAGTTTAAATTTAACTCGCCAGAAATATTTTATATTCGATTCTGAAAGTAACGCAGTCCTCAAAGAATTATTACAAGGCTGTAGTAGTTAGAATTTCATTTCCTGAACTTGGACAGGAAAATTATTTGAATTTTAAAATGACAGACTTCCATTGAATTATCTTAGAAAAAGGGTTGTTTGTGCTTCATCCGAAATTGAAGCTCTGTAAACTGATTTAGGAACCAGTAGTTTCTGGTACATATTACTCACTTTAGATACATCACTCAAGGCTGCTTACTTGTGATAAAAATACAGGTTTATTGCTGAAATAGTAAAGTGACTATTCGATTCAGAAAAAAATTGGCACAATCTACTAAACAGTTCACAGCTTAGCATGCTCTAATGATGTGTTGTCACAATTACTGAAGTTTGGCTAAAGATAAGATGATACAGATACCACAGTTTTAAGTCATATCTATGAATAAATCTGGAAGGAGATATGTCAGCTATGTAGATATTGAATCAAAAGCTGACCATATCAGCAATTGTATTATTTATCTTTACATGTACATATTTTGATTCCACAGACATTTGCAGACCAGACTTTAGGCCCGTTGAAGTGGTTGATGCCAATCTTGATTGCTATCTCAGTCAGTGGTACAATGAATGGTACAGCTCTCTCAATGTCCAGGTAACAGATACTTTATCTATGTCAATCAAGCTCAACAAAATGACAATAACCGCTATAAAGTGCTGATTAGAACAGCTCCAGACCAGCTGTAACATTTGTTCAGTCTGCTGGAAAAACTAATTGAAAATACAAAAGCTTTAGTTGTATTGATATAACTGGTTCAGCTGTACTTCAGTTGCCTGAAGTGTTCAGTATGCTATATGCATGTATATTTTTTTCCCTATGTAGAGGTTTATTTGTATGACAATTGACTGTTCATTGCAAGAGCCATTGCAAGAGCCTGTTAGTTTATTAAGATGCATGTACGTGTTGGGTCTAGCATCATACAAGGTTTTACGGTGGGTGCAGAATTTAGTAACAGACGTGAAATTATTTTTTATTTTATTTTTACTTACACAAATGGAATAACTTGAAAACGATGCTTTCTACCACATACTTTATATTCATGCAGCAGACGCTCATTTTCGTGTCTATAAATATATGTATTAAAAATTCGTTTAGGTTTTATATAGGTAGGTGTATATATAGGTTTTGTGCTATAAAGACTGTGAATGTGCCATCTGTTACATACAGATTAAGACTGTGTACTATATATCAAGGTACAAATATATTTGCTGGTGCAGACCAATTTTCAGCTCAACTGAGCTTATGCTATGGTGATTTGTCTGTCATCCCTCCGTACATTTGTCCGTGAACTTATCCTTGAAACACTACACAGGTCACAGTTCTCATTTGACTTTTATGAAACTTGCTCACAAGGTTCCCTGCAACCTATAGATGATCCCTATTGTTTTTTTTGGTCATTGTTTGAATGGTCAAGGTCACAGTGACCTATAGTGCTTCCTTGATTTATAATAATACACTCTACAGGTCACGATTTGAATTTACATTGTAAAGAAGTATGATAAATAAAATAAATAATTACATTGTATTTTAAATGAAGTAAAAAAAAATAAATCTTAAAATATGCATAGAAGATTTAGCATACATTTGTTCATATTAAAACTGAAAAACCAAAGATGCTAATTACCTAGTATTTCAAACTATGACAGTAATATGCAGTTGACCAAAGCAAACCTGCCAGTTTGTGGTACGATGTAATTAATTTGGTTAGTAAGGCAAACAATCATGCAAATGTCCTGAAAATAAATGTAGTTCAGTCAACAAATGGTTCCTTATTATTTAAAGTCTCAATGCCATTCAGGTTTTTTTTTTTTTTTATATATATATAAATAGCAACTATGATAAGAAAAGTTGGCTTGAAACTAGGACAGGCAAATTGCAGTGCCAAATTTTGATGACAGATAACACAAAGCTGAATATTATAGCTGTCAGCAATATATCTCTTTTTGTCTTGTTATGTATGTACTAGGTCATTCATATTCCTATACTAGTCTAAATAGGCGTTAGAAGAAATAAGCGAGTATAAATAACCTGTAACTGTCAAAAATTTTGCAAGTGAAAAATTTGAATGATTGTAAGGTACTGACAAGCCACTGATGTGTTGGCTATCCTACTGGGATGTGTGTGGTGTGAAACATTAGCTAAATATTTACAACTCATTTCTAAGGACATTACTGCAAAAGATCCAAGTCTCTCAATGACCTAACCTGGTCATAGCTAGTGCTTTTAGGCAATGTATTATTACAGGAATGTTTGAATGAATTCAGTTGATTTAAACAGCCTTGATTGGTTTGCTGTAATGTTCACCTCTTATGAGTCGGCTCCTTCTGTCTGTCATTTGATTTTAATTTGCCTCCACTTCCTTCTGAATGTTTTGTGTGGCCAACTTTAACAGGCAACTTGTTGTTATCCAAATTTCCCTAACTGCTTCAAGTACAGCAAGGGAATTTTAAACACTACTGAGCAGAAACCGACCACATGTTGAAGGCAAGGGACGTAACTCTGGACTCAGATCTTCTATTAAGTTATGCACCTTTAGAAACTTGTATAAAAACCCAAATTTTAAGACCGAAAGAGATGTAAAAAAAACAGCAAAGATTTTGCCATGCCACATTAAAGCAATATACAGTATACATTTTATATCATCATGATCATAGAGAAAATTTGTTCAGTGCAGTATTTATTATCATGTAATGATGCAATTTGACCTTTATTAGAATTTTGTTCTCAGCAAGGCACTTCAGTTCTACATATAAATAAACAATAAAGAGACCTAACTGGAATTGAGAACTAGCAAATATTTACCTTCCAAATATCAAGAACTTGTTATTGTACACAAATTATCAAATGCCGCTGCAGATTACATTGTTGAAATATCCTTGACTTTAATCCTATCAAAATACACTGCTTTATCTTTGAATTTGAACCAGTTTCTGTTAACAGGTGTTTAATAGAAAATTACTAACCACAGATGATGATGGCCTCCAACGTAGTTGGGTGGTTAGTCACTGACTTGAAATCACTGTAACCTCTCATTGATTGATAGGTATGGGTTCGAGCCCTGCTGCTGACCATGTATTTTATATGAGAAAGTTGGCAGTTTTTAATGGAGGATAGTGATCTAGTACTGCCTGAAACATGCACTAAACTCATACAAGTACATTATGATTATTGTCAGCACTTGTTTTATAAAAGAAGAGGCTGGTTTTTTGTAAGGAAATGATTAAATGCAAAACAGAAAAAATAAATTGAAACAGAATTTGTTTTAAATTATAAGTTACTGTTTTTTTTTCAGGTTGTTTTTCATTGGAGCTGGTAACAATCACTTGCCAAAGTTTGTGTCTATGATAAACTACAAGAGGTTGACACCAATGCCATCACTTCTTATCATTGTAAGTATGCGTATGTCAAGGTAAAATAAAAAAATTGTCGGCAATAAAGGCACAAACATGTATAATTGTTTTTATATTTTCTTTTTTTTTTTT